>OX104116.1:20344663-20601359 GCA_944474755.1 Limnoperna fortunei | reverse complement strand
TTTTATGAAATTTTCCGTTTTTGACCTGTAACTTGAAAACTATAGCAGCTAGATAAAACTGTAAATTGCACAAATGATCAGCAATAAAGACCCCACAATTCACCTGATTGGTCTGAAATTGTCTGACAACTTCTTATATTAGGTATTGCCCATAAATACCAATTTTTTTTTTTATTTTCCGTTATTGTCCTGTAACTAAAACTGTAACAGCTAGAGTGAAACTGTTAGTTGCAAAAATGATCAGCAATACAAGCCCTACAATTCACCATGTAAGTCTGAAATTGTTAGATGACTCCTTATAGGAGTTATTGCCCTTAAATTGCAATTTTTTATGAAATTTTCCGATTTTGTCCTGTAACTTAAAAACCATAACAGCTAGAGTGAAATTATACATTGCAAAAATGATCAGCAATAAAGGCCTACAATTCACTTAATTGGTCTGAAATTGTCAGATGACTCCTTAGAGGGGTTATTGCCCTTAAATGACAATTTTTTAAATGAAAATTTCCATTTTTCTCCTGTAACTTGAAAACTATAGCAGCTAGATTGAAACTAGAGTAAAACTGTAAATTTCTAAATTACCCTAAAGGACAAGGCCTACAAACCATTTAATATTCAGAAGTTGTCTGATGGCACCTTATAGGAGTTATTGTACAGTAACTTAAAAGGTATAACAACTAGACTGAAACTGTTAATTTCAAAAATTAGTTGAAGTCATTTTGGTTCCAGGTGAGCGATTACAGGCTTCTGGTAGCCTCTAGTTGCTGACTTGGATACATGCAGATCTTGATTATTATAACGGGTTTCCACGGGGGAGGGGGTAACTAATGATACTTTTAGGTACAGGTCTGCGGACAGACATTTGAAAACGCACTCTATATATATATTTTCGGACATTACAAAACAGGATCTAATTATATATTGATTAATTAAATCAGACCGATTCATATATTTTATTACTGCACATCCCCATTGACAAAATAGTACATTAACTACCAAAATGATAAATTGATGTTAATGGAAAACTTTGTTTGTAAAATCACTGTGATTTACATTAGGATGAAAATTGAGGCATGGATATATTTAGATAATTTACCACTACCCAAGGATATATTTTTCAATGAAAAAAGCTACCTATTCATATATTTTGGAGACCTAAAAGTGACCCATTCGGACGCACATCCATATTACCCTATATGTACCAAGTTACCCCCCCCCCTCCCCCAGTGCGGGTTCCACATATTTTCAGTTGGTTTACTTGGAAAAAAAGCACCAATTTGCTAATATTACTGCTAGAATAATTTATCGCGTAATAATCACTGCTAAAAAATCATCCCCACCAGTTTACCATGTTCTAAGTTTGAAACTTGGTCAGATGAGATCTATTTATGAAGAAAACGATTATCATTGTTTTTGCGTGTACTAATTAATGCAAATAGTTCTATAAATAAGTTACTGCAGGGGCGGATACAGGATTTTTGAAGGGGGGGGGGCGTAAAAAGGGAATATCGGAAAAGGAGGGCCACGAACAAGGTTTTTATAGTATCATTAACCTTTATTTGGTACAGTATATACAACAGAGATATCATAATCAACTAATTAGTACTGTTAATGAATTAATTTATGACGAGGACGAGCGGGGATTACATTTTTGCCTTTGGCGCTGGTTATTATCCTCCCTGCTCCCTACTCCCCCCTTCCCTGGATCCGCCACTGTACTGTGGGAAGTATTCGATTTTTATCTCCTTGTCTTCTCGGGTTTCATATACTAATTTCAATCACACTGAATTTCAAGTTTGTGCACACACACACAAATTTTACAGTCAAAATTTATTAATCTTCTCAGGTACGTTGTGCTGATTTCAATTTGTGTGACGTTCAACTGCAGAAAGTAATTAAATATGTTCAATATAATGGCTGTTTCTTCGTCCAAAAGATATAATTTAAAAATATATTAAATGGATGATGTAAACTACATAGAGGGGCCACGGTGGCCGAGGTAGTTCGTCTACTATTGATTACGTGGTCTGTCAACACTGAGGTTGCGGGTTCGAGTATCACTTCGGGAAGAGTGCGCAAGACTCCAATCGTAATTTAAACGGATTACCAGTTTTCCCACCGAAGAAACTGCGGACACTCCGTCTATATCCCCATAATAAAAAGTGGACACCACCATGTAGCTGAAAAACTAACAAAGTGGCGTTAAACACCATTCAATCAAACAATATTAAACATGTATTAAACACATTTGATACTCTTAAAAGGCTTTACAGGCAAAACCATATCCGTGGATAGATCTCTTTTGAAAGTAATATTCATTTTAACTATTTTATAATCGTTGAACATTATTTTTACGTCGATCTCGGTGTACCAGTGAATCGGTTGAGCGTTGTAACCTTGTATTGGCTGTTTGTTTTATCAATATTTGTTTTATCAGTATTCAGAAGGTTTCTACTCGTTGATTAATTCTAAATGCCTTTGTATATTCCAGTAAGACGAAACATCCGATGTGGATTTCAACTGACAGACAAAAGATTTATAAAACATTTGACATATTTAACACTGTTAACATTTTTAATAATTCTCCCGATATGTTGTTACAATCTCCGTTATTCTGTTTATTCACTTCTGTGGAAAAAGGATGTCGACGAAGGCAGGAGACTGTTAAAACTGGAAAACACAGAAAGATTGAAAATTGCCGACAACTTCCTGAGAATGTATAAGAAAAATGTGAAATATGACCAAAAAGGGAACATTGATGTTGGAATTTCTATTATAACTGTTTCTAGAAAGCGTAATAAATCAGATGAGTATGAGCCAAAATATTTAACCCAAGTTGTAGCAAATTTTCTACAGCAGTTAGAAAAATATCAAAATTTTAAACTGACATATCAGTTGTATGTATGCAATGTTGACGAAGAACCATCTACATTTTTAGAAGCTTCATATGTTTCTAAAATAGTCCCATCCTTCAACCGTTTTCCAAATACTTCTAAATTCGAAAGTAAAAGTACGAATTTGGTACTGGAAAAAGAAAAACAAGATTACATTTACTGCGGAGAACAGACTTTGTTACAGAATGTTTCATACGTTTTTCTCGTTGAAGATGATGCATTGCCTCGCACTGATTTATTAATTGTCTTGGATTATTTATTGACAAAGAACAAAGAAACAATGAACGCCACTTACATAAAATTTTATCATCCAGAGAGATTACTCGGGTATATAAGTTTTGAGTTTGAAAGAATTCCGGAATTAATAGGGATAAGTTTAATGATGTCTGCCTTATTTGTAACATTATATCTGAAAATTCGACCAAACAGCAATATACATTTGTGTGTCCTGTGGACAGCGTCACTAGTATATTTTGTTTTATTTTTTCTTGCCATAGGGAGACAGAATCTCATTGAATTGAGAAGGATTTCCAAGTATCTATACCAAATAACACCAGCGCCATCGTGTTGCACGCCTGCAAATTTATATCCGCGTCATGGCATGCAACACGTGATAAAATATTTGAAAAACGTCACTTGTTATTTAAAATTTGGCAAGGATACTGCCATTGACAAATTTCGCAAAGAATCAAAACTGACAGCGTTGATGGTGCAGCCGAATCTCTTCCAACATATTGGGATGTACTCTTCTTTGAGGGAGAATGTTCTGAATCCATTTATTGTGTAAAATGTTCAAATCATTTCGTATATATACATGTATTTAATTCATTTGGAAACCTTGAATAGTAGCCGCTAGATAATACAACTTGCAAATTCATTATCATTGTAAAACTTCTACTAAATTTTAACGCGGACTTTTAACGGTGAATTATAAATCAGTGTCATATGTCATTTGTTTTGAATTTTGACGTCTACAGTTTTTACAACTGAAATATATTTGCAAAAGTTCACAATCTAATTAAAATTCAACATTTGACTTGCTCACTCTTTTTGTTATTGCCGCGACAACAAAACGATAGGAAGCAAGTAACATTTCAAAATTTCATTTCCATATTTATTTTTAATAGTTTTTCGCGTCATAATAGAGATACGAATATTGCTATTTAAATTCATTTTCGAATTTACTGTCCTACGTCGGCCTAGTTCAAAACACGTTGTGGTTTTATCTCTGTTATAAAGCATCCTTCCAAGTCAAGGTTCCAAGTTCACATGCGCTAGCGAACGCGAACTCAGACCCTTCGACTTAGGAGGTTGTAATAACGCGAGGAATTTGTCATACTGGTGCTACATTACATGTATCTACTTAAATACCATTTACTTGGACTAATTAAATACATGAGAGCTGTTAGATAGCTGAACATTGCTTAATCGAACTTTGATCATATAAAATCTTACAGCTTTTGGGAAAACTTTAATGTTCCAAATAAATAGTGCAATACCGGTATATGTTCTTTTTATGGTTTGTCAGACTGTTATCACCTTTATGCCAATTATCATATCAAGTTGACCTATTATAACAATAACAAGTGTCTACTTTATACAGTTATATCATAACAAACGAAAGAATTAATATGTATCATAAATATTATTTTTTTTAAATAAACATAACAGGCCAGGGGTCTTAACCAGTTCTTTACACAGACTTTCTTCCTAAATAAAAATGTCAGTCATGTTAAATCTGAAAAATATTGAACATTGGCCTAAAACTTCTAACGTACAATTTATAAGATTTTGGTGAAATTACAGCATTATTAATCTATGCAATAGCCTTTTAAAAACAAGTCAAAATTTTGTATTAGCAATATGTTATTTTATTTTATATTCTATTCTACAAGAAAAAATCGTTTGTTGTTCTGTTTGAGTAAACCAGCAAAACGGTTTTTGATATTTAACTGGAACCCATATCTGGAATCGGATTTAGACCGTCGAGTGATCTGTGGTCAATATCTATGCACGTATAAGCAAAATAAATTTGACACTGTTATTACTTCAACTATTTATAAGCAGTTATATTATTAGCTGTTGTGATATGTATTATTTATATTAAAACGATAAAGAATAGATTTTATTTGTATTCCTCTTTCGTGTATACCGATCCATTCTGTCCCACCCCGCCACACAAGTCTGTGTTAAGATACTTATAGCCTTGTATTGTGTCGTGCAGTTTGTTTGTTCGTACGTTTTGATTGCTGTACATGTCTGTAATGTGGAATAATTCAGGATAGGTTTAGAGATCATATTAACAGGTTTAATCACGACCACTGGGATCATACTGGGAGGGTTCCCAGTGCTCGACCCACAGAGCAGCCCAGCGCGTCCCCAGGTGGCGGATAGGGGAGACCCTCTCGTTGGGGGGTTGTCAGGTCATAATACGGAAAGCCTGACCGCGGACCGTAGTGGGTAACGTGTTTGGAGAGTGCCACGCTCCTTGCACGATAAAGACCCCTTTTTGTAGATTTCGAAAAAGAGTAGGCTCATTGTAGCCGCTACAAAAGGCTAAATTTTCCGCCCCTACCCAAAACTCCTTACTTTTCCAGTGGCAGTCAAAATTGTATTCCCTGTGACCCATCCCACCCCCATTTTTCGTTGATTTATTGTTTGTTAACTTGTTCCCGTCCTGAATATAGCTGAAATACTGCTCGCTGGACGTAAAGCAGACATCCAATCAATCAATTAATCACGACCACATAATGTTTTGTGACTTCCGAGCCAGTAAGTTATGTCCCGCGACGACAAGTCGTGGCATATTAATTTATCGTCGTGAGTCGAATCCATCCGAATTGGGTATTCTGTTTGTGGGGCAATTTTAGTTTAGGGCTGCACCATTTATATTTTGTGAGATGTCTGACACATAACGGATGAAGAACCAAATGATTTTGATTTGTTGGACTTGGTCACTATCGGGCCGGATAACTGTGATAAAGGTACATGTGTTGTCCGACTATCTTCATTTACAGAGCTACAGCATTTATATTTAATAGGGTGTTTTTGCACATAATGAAGTTGAGCAGGACGAAAGGATTTTGATTTTCATTAAATTGCCTTAAATGAAGGTAATAACAAAGTACAGAACACCAAAGAAACTGTAAAAAGAAAATCCACAAAGTAAATCCATGTAACAGCAAACTCGAAAACCACCACCAAAATACAGTAACAACAACAATGGTCCAGACTTGGTCCTTGCATTTCGAAAGAAATGGCTGGTTAAATCAGGTTTTATGTGATGGCAAACCTCCCGTGTCTGTAATGTGTGAGTTGGTGTGTTGACGAAAATTGTGGGGTATCATTCACCACTGCTCAGTAATATTGTATCCAATAATAGTCGAATCACAAGCACTATGTCCTGTTGTAAAAAAAAGGTAAATCTATCTGCAATCATTTTTTGTCAGACGAGATACAATACTTTTCAACAAAGAAATGGTATCTATGTTAAAATTTACTGAATGCGGGGACGAGTCTTTTTTTCTTGTAAAATTAATATACAGATCAGACCGAATAAATTTGACGTTTGCGAAAATCGGTTTACTCACTGCCAGAACTAGCATACATTAAATTGACGAAAAAGCTAGAATATAGCTGCACAAGTTAGGAAAATTTATTATATTGAAATTTAAATCTTGTTTGTGGTAAATTTTTGAGCTGAGATGGCAATTGACTTCATAATCGAGATGTAAGTCAAAAAGGATGTAGATGAAGCTGTTTCTGTGGTTTAATTTTCGGTTCTGAAGGATAAATTGACGAAAGCAAATAGAATGTTGTTGATTGAAAGGACATAATCTTTATATCTATCTGCGAAACTAAAGGACCAAGCATATGCTAATTTTTTTTTGTCTTTAATCAGACGCTGAGAAAATTCAGCTTCATAAGAATATAAGAACAAATCAGTAAGAAGAGGAGCACAGATCGTACCACTTTGAAGTCCGATTACCTGTTGAAAAAACATCAGAAAGACAAATATGTCGATTTTCGAACAGAAAATATAGCACTATAAACCTTTTCCTCGGTGTAGCATAAATTGTCTTTTTGTTCTCGAGTAGAAAAGTAAGTACTGATTTTAATTGGCATATGTGGTAGTGAATGCTTAAATTAGAGATAGTTGGACTTGTATTGTTACATGTTTTGTCCGGCTATTTTATCATACATCTTTGAAGCTACAGCATTAATATTTAAATATAAACGATTTAATTTTTAGTGAAATGTCTTAAAACTCGATATAATTTGACTTAGTCTGTATTCATGCCAGCTAGCTTTGGGGTTATTGTCTTTAACGGCTACCTTCTTATACAGTTTAAGACTACAATAAGTATATTTTATGGGATGTTTTTACACATAATGGAGGCCTGTAGGACCAGATTTTGATGTTTATTAAATTGTCCTTAGTCAGTTGGCAGGTGACAGCTTTGTAGATACAGGGTTATATATATATTCGGTAGGACGTTGGAAACACAATGAAGGTGTGCAGAGCCAAAAAAAATTTGGATTTTTGTGGACAGTTCTATGTGTTTGGTGTAATGTTGCTCCCTGAGCAGTTCCTTCGCATTGCTACACACTCGTCATTTCGCTGGCATTAAAACCAGAGTGATACAAGTTATAGTTTAATGTACATTTAAGCCCATTTTAAGATGAAAATTGTAAGATACCATGCAATGAAAATAAGGAAAAAGCGTTGACATGTTTTTAAGGCGGGGGCATCAATTTGTGTCTTACAGACACATCTTACTTTCAAAAAATACTTTGCCACTAAAAATAACTTTTTAATGTCAGCAGTGGGTTATCTAGTATTTTTCCTTTATGTTAATAGTTTTTTTAGTTTTCTGTCTTGCTGGAGCTTGCAGCGAGTATACAGATTTTGCCAACTTCACCAATTTCTTTGGGATAAACCTATAAACCAAGATTGCAAGAAATAATGCCTCGTTCGCGCCTTAAATAAGTTTTACTAAAGATACAAATTGTTGAATAATATCACGTTTAAAAATATGATTGCAGATAGTTTTCAAATTATTGAATTCAGTACACAGTAATTGTGCTGCTGCGATGATTATTGGATACACATAATATGGACTATTGGTATATGATACCCATCCATTTTCATCAACAAACCAACTCGCATAGTGCAGTAATGGAAGCGGGAGGTTTCGGCCTGCCATAAAACCTGGTTTAACCCACCATTTCTTTTGAAATGTCTGTACCAAGTCAGAACCATTGCTGCACTTGCTATATGTTTTTGTTGGTTCTAGCGTTTGCCAGTTTCTTAGACTTTTGTGGATTTTCTTTTTTAAAAGATTCCTTGCGATGTTTGTATTTGAATGATTTATTTTTTAAATGTATAGTTATAAATGTAGAGTACAGTCCATATGTATTAAAGCTATTATGTGGTTATTGCATGAAGATTGAATGCAGAGCAGAATATCACATTACGCGAGCTTGCAATTGATATTCTGCTAGGGTCTCCAGGCCTCTATAGTAGAACTGTAGAAAATCAACAATTAAGGTACCAAGTTTATACACATTCTTTATGTCTTTCCTCATATCAAGACTCTCGTCACTTACTCAAACCAAACATATTGGAAGGCCAAATAGTAAAGATGCATGGTGAAGATCTGTTATTGCCAAAGTCCTAAAATATCGAATCCGGCTAAAACCATCTAAAACTTGGAATAATAAAATACTTCTTAGGACAGTAGCTGTAAACAATAATTATTCCATTGAATGAACAATGATTTTCTTGACAGTATCTAAGTGCAACAACTGGGCTAGTAATACCCCTGGGGACCAAGCCTAACAGTAGACGAATCATCAGAAATACCTAGATTAAAAATGTTCTACTCTTTTTGTCTTATCAAGGCTCAACAACACTAAAACAAAAAATACTAGGCCAAATGTTGAATCACTTTTATCACAGAAATTCCAAAATGTTATACCATACAGGGGTAAACCCATCTACACTCTGGGAAAAGAAAACCTTATTTATGTTATATTTTCGAAATACAGGTGCAGTAAATTTAAACAGCTATAAATGATAGTCGTTTCAATAGTGCAAGTACTGTGCTAATGAAACCCTCGGGGACTACGAGTCTATCAGCAGAGACTCACTGGATGCAAATTAAAATAGGCAACAAGGCTATAAAATTAGCTAAGCCAGAAGTGCGTTTCTTCTAATAAAGACGTATCAGTTGCCCTCAAACTAGTATTATCTAATGAAGGGCATACCAAATACTGAACATTAAAAAAAGCTGTCAAACACAATGAATCCACAAATAAAATACCGGCAAAATCGAGAACAAAAACCAAGCCACTACAGTAATGGTCCTGACATGGTAGAGGCATTTCTAAAGACAAATTTTGTCTGACGATGACGTCAGGGTTTATATAAGTTTTATCTAACGATGGGTATAATATTTGTTGCCATTATTATGAACGCATGCTACTTTGAAATATCATCCAACAGAAAACAATCGAAAAATAATAGTTGTTTAAACAAGATTTAAAATAACCGTTCTTATATGTATCTAAATGTACAAATGTATACAAAGAATGGACATGTACAAATGTATACAATGAATGAACATATAAAAATGTAAACAAATAATGAACATGTACAAATGTATACAAAGAATGAATATATACAAATGTATACAAGGAACGAATATTTTATTTACCACAAATGTAATTACAGTAATTCCACACACTAGTGTATGTGTGTGTGTGCACTGCGACCACGAGATATATGACCGATTAATCATGTCGTGATAATTTGGATTTTTATTAATATCTATCAATAGGGATACACATTCTTATCATTCGTAACAAATAAATCACATTTGTTAGATGGTGAATTGTAAAAGCAAACTGGTTAAACCAAGATATTGAATATGTCACCAGATATAAATCAAGTTGTAGATGCAGTAAATTTACTGTCGATAGCTGAATGACTTTAAACTACAACATACATCACAAATTAAAACGAGTTTAGCAACTAGGGACACAACTTTTGTACACTAATTATTTATTAACAGAACTAGCAAAAAATATCTTTCATTAATGATTTTAGCAATCAAACCTTTCCTTGAATTACGTGTGAGTGGTAAGACATTATAGTTACATCTTGCACCGATTTTGTAAGAGCGGTTCAAATTGTTTTGGCATTTACTTACTTCTTACTTTGTAATCTTGCTTTTAACTCAATTTAATTATTCATGCTTATTTTAGTCTTTCATTTATTAATGATTGAAAAACAAAGTTTTCGCACATAGAGTCCAATTTTTAACAAGGTAATTTGACAAATAAATCAAATTTTTAGTACTCTTTGAACAGTTATTTCCCAATAGACAAAAATTAAATCGGAGACCCCTACTTTTTTTCTATCACCACAATAAATACCATGTTCTAAACCCTCTTATGTTGTGTTGCAATTTGACAAATCGACTTCCGTTTTATTTTGCATATTTATTGAAAATGTCGTGATTATTTTTTTATGTTATTGATCTATAAATAATATGACATGTTTGATTTTATTGCAAGAATAGTTTGTTTTGATCCAAAAATACTTTATGTGTCATCGACCAAACAATCTTAATTATTTAGGCGATGTGATAGATTTCTATGGAATGAAATGTTCAGTTAAACATAATTCTTGGAAAAGAAAAAAGAATAGAAATATTTGGAAACGACAAGAAAACGACAGATAAAGCAATGATTAAACAAAAGAGGGGACACACAAAATTGAGCGGCACCAAAAACCTGATGCTTGGGAAGCGTAAGCAGCTCCTGTAGTAATGTTTTTCAAATTTAGCTTGCTTACTTGTTTTGCTTACTTGCCAACTGTAACAGGCACAAGATCTTCAATTAAGATGTGTTTTTGGAACATTGGGGGACTGAAAACAAGACATTATGACAAAACAACAGACCCCTTATTTTTAAAAGAAATTAATAAATATGACATAGTTTTTCTAGATGAACCTCACATTGGAGATGGTAACAATATACAAAATATAGGTCCATTTAACTGCCATTTTATATGTAGGAATGTTTCAAAAAGAAACAATAGATTCTTTGGTGGACTTGCCATACTCTGCAAACCAAATATTAAAAACCATATTAAAATTTTGAACAATAGCAACCCTGATTATCAATGGGTCAAATTTAAAAAAGAGTATTTTAATTTTGACAATGATTTATTCATATGTCTTGTATACAATCCTCCTAGTGGCTCAACATATACTCAAGGGTTACAAAAAGACATTCTTGATTCAATTGAAATTGATATCTGTAAATTCAAAGAAAAGGGGAACATTCTTCTTTGTGGTGACTTTAATGCAAGGGTTGGGGAAGTGAAAGATTTTATAACTCAAGATGATAACAACTATCTACCAATGCCGAATGACTACCAGATAGATAAAATTTTACTTGAAAGAAAAAGTCCAGATGTAAATATAGATCATAGAGGTAAAGAATTAATAGCTATGTGTGTAGGTAATCAACTGAGAATCCTTAATGGTCGTACCCTTGGGGATATGTTCGGTCATTTTACTTGCTATACTCCTAACGGACCGGTGTTGTTGACTATGTCATAGTTTCTGAAAATATTTTAGATCAGGTCTTGCATTTTAAAATTTCTGAATTCATTCCAACATTGTCTGATACTCACTGTAAGTTGGAATGGACAATGTCTGCTCACTTTAATGTCTCAAAAAAAAGTCAGGAAAATGCAGAAATCTACCCGATTTCCCAAAATTTTATATGGACAAAAGACTCGGCAGAACTTTTCCAACTTGCACTAGATACAGAGGATGTAAAAATAAAATTGTCAAATTTTAATAATAATGATATTGTTTCGGTGGATGACTCTGCAGCTGAATTAAATCAAATTCTATTAAATGCTGCCAGCAAATCTTTAAAAAGAAGGGTCATTAAAAAAAACAAAAAACCAGCCAACATGAAATGGTTCGATAAGGATTTAAAAACATCAAAAAGCAACTTGATTAGTTATGGTCAGATATACTCCAGATTTCCAAAAGATAACTCTGTAAAAAATCATTTTTATAAATTATATAGGGAGTATAAAAAATTGAGGAAACATAAATATAGAGAATATAAAGAATCTATCTTAGGTCAATTAGAATCTTTACATGATAATGACCCAAAATTATACTGGAATCTTATAAATGAAATTAAAGAATCCAAATATAAAGATCAAATTAATTCAGCTGTAGAGCCATCTGCCTGGATATCACATTTTACAAATTTAAATACAGTCAAAGATAAGTTTAAAAAGAGATTAAACTCTCTTGAGATCCTGCTTGACACCATGGAAAAACAGATAATTTTTAATGAGTTAGACATAAAAATTAGCACAAAAGAAATCTCGAAGGCTATTTCAAAATTAAAGATTAACAAGGCTCCTGGTTTAGACAATATCTCTAACAATATGATTAAAAGTGGTCATGTAACTTTAATTCCTTCTTTGCAAAAACTTTTTAATGCTTGCTTAACAAGTGGAAATTACCCGACGCAATGGGCAGAGGGATATATAGTCCCTATTCATAAATCTAATGACAAACATGATCCAAATAATTATAGAGGCATCACAATAACAAGTGCTGTAGGAAAATTGTTTAACTGTATTTTAGATGAAAGAGTAAATCTTTTTCTAGAGAACCATAAAATCATCCATGAGTGTCAAATAGGATTTACAAGAAATGCTAGAACATCAGATCATATGTTTATATTGAAATGCATAATTGATGAATACTGTAAATCAAAAGAGGGAAGAGTGTATGCCTGCTTTGTTGATTTCCAAAAAGCGTTTGACACCGTTATTCACACAGGCTTAAAGATTAAACTATTAGACATTGGGGTCGGAACATTGTTCTACAACATAATTAAAAATATGTATTCAGTAAGCAGAATCTGTATCCGTGTAGATGAAGGTATAACAAAATTTATTACTACAAAATTAGGTGTAAAGCAAGGCGATAATTTAAGCCCAAACTTATTTAAAGTTTTTATCAATGATCTTCCTTTTTTACTTGAAAAAGCGCAAGATCCAGTAATGTTAAACCATAAACCTATACACTGCCTCATGTATGCAGACGATATTGTTTTATTGTCCTCTTCAGAAATAGGATTACAGAACAAACTTAATATTTTAGAAAAATTTTGTGATGATTGGTGTCTCTCTCTTAATCCCGTTAAGTCAAAAATCTTGGTTTTCAACAAGGCAGGCAGGCTGATCTGCTCCAAATTTATTTATCAAAATCATGAATTAGAGTGTGTACAACAATATAAATATTTGGGCATGATTTTTTGTGCATCTGGTACCTTTTCTTTTGCTCAAAATGAATTGTACAACAAAGCCTTAAAAGCCCTTTTTAAATTACAAAAAGACTTCTTTTCACTTAATCCAAAGATTCATACCTCTTTGCATGTTTTCGACCATACAGTCAAACCTATATTATTATATGGATGTGAAATTTGGGGCACCTTCAACTGTTTCTCTTCAAAAATGCTAAAATCTAATAATATTCAAATAGAAAATATTTTTACAAATTTAGGCTGTGAAAAATTACACTTAAAATTTCTTAAACGAATTATTGGTGTGCATAAAAATGCCTCCAATTTTGCAATTCTTTCAGAACTTGGTAGATTCCCTTTACATTTTGATATTGTGAAGTCTATGCTAAATTACTGGCAAAGACTAGAAAATCTGGAAAAATTTGAACTCTTACAAGATGCTTATATTCATTCAAAAAAATTATTTGAAGAAAAAAAACCATCGTGGTATGGTTCAATTCAAACAATTATTACACAAATTCCAGAAATTACCATAAACCTTGATAAGAATAAAAAAATTAATAAAATCAAAATCTTTAAAATCCTGAAAAATCGGTATATAAAAACATGGCATTTGAATCATAGAGAAAACAGTGAAGGAAAGCTCAGAACTTATGCAAAAGTAAAAGATAAATTTGGATTTGAAAATTATATCAATATAATAAACAATTTTGAGCTGAGGAAAAATTTGTGTAAATTCAGAATTTCTGCCCATCAATTGCAGATAGAGAAGGGCAGGTACCAGGGTCTTCTCCTTAATCATAGAATTTGTCAGAACTGCAGCTCTGGAGAAGTAGAAGATGAAATACATTTTTTGTTTAGATGTCAAAAGTACAAGGATGAAAGAGAAATCTAATGAAAAGTATTTTTGAAAATTGTATGTCCTTTCAAAATCTTGATCCAGAAAAAAAATTAATATGGATACTATCATGTGAAAACCCTGAGATATTAAAACTATTAGGAAAATTTATTTCCAATCATACTTGACAAATCTTGTTAATCTACATTTGGCACGAGGAGGGTATGCAGATTCAAGACATTGAATCGCATGCCCTAGAGCACCGTCCCTTGGTGCCATTTGTAGATGGACAAATTCTTAATTTACTGTTATCTATTGCTATTTTGTGTGTTTGCTTTGGGCACAAGGAGGAATACAGTGATGTATCAAAACATCACGCATATCCTAGAGCATCGTCCCTTGGTGCCCTTTGCAAACAGACAAAAGTCAATTTTAGAAGTTCTTCAGTACCTGTAATTAGTTAAAAAAAAAATTATTAATTTCCTTCGTCTTTAATAATAACATTAAATCAAAGGTTTTTTTATTTTTTATTATTATTATTATTATTTTTTTTCTTTCTCTTTTAAAACTCTTCTGAGCTGTGGTTTTGGCATGTAATAAGTAAACACAAATATGTTATTTATTTACCTTATTATAGCTGTAGTTGTAAACATGATTACAAACACACCACATCAATCTGTGTATTCCTAACTTTACCTAATTGTAGTATCTTGTTATTCTATTGTAACTGTATAAAGTTCTGGTCTGTTTGTCTTAATAATCATGATTGTTATATGTTGTATGCCCCCAGTGGGACCAAATTGGACAATAAAAGAATTGAATTGAATTGAATTGAATTGTTTTGCAACTTAGGTTTTGACGTAAAGTTTGGTAGTACATGTTGTGCAAATGTTAATAACATAACAACAAGAAAAATATAATAACGCAGATAGGTCCATGTGTCACAGTCGTGTAATACAATTTTATTCGAGAAAAAGATTTGTCAAGTAAAAAGTAGTCGCAAGCGATTACGTCAGATCAAACAAATCCTTAGTTATCTTCGATACACTCTATATCGACCAACCAATCCATAATGGCGAACGAATAATAACCGAAGCGAAATGTAAATTGTACTGTCATGAATGTCTATATTTTTAAACCATTTGTCGGCCTTTGTCCAATAAATCAGGACAGACTCCATATCTTTGAAATCTCGTAAAAATTGATATATTTATTTAATATATATCTTGGAGTTACAATAATATTTATTATATAAAAGTTTACATTTACTTTTACAAAAGAGTTAGTGTGTAGGCCAAAATGTTTTTAATCGCAAGTTTTTTCTACAAACCATATTTATGGCTTCACAGATAAAGTTTGATTTATGATGTCTTTTATCTAATATAAAATTTGTATTTTATCCATATCTAAAAATTAGATATTGATACCACCTGTGTGATACAAAACCTTGCATCACATGTAGGTGATACAAGATATACTTTTATCAGAACTACTTTTTACGTCATATAGGTTGGCTGACAGTCCTCGAGGTTATCCCCAGCCCAGTAGTCACAATTCGACACCGAAATTTTCATCTGATTTTGTGAATAAAGGTAATGAACAAATTAATTATTTAGCTTTCTGGTTTTGGTTTGATTGCCACTAATTAGTCTAAATTATACAAAGCGCGCATACAAATCTATAACCTTAGTATCTTTTATGATAAGTTTGATGTCAATGCCTCTGCTGGTTAACTGTAAGTTCTTAAATGTATCACCATGCCAGTAGCCTCTCGCTTTGTGCCGACTTTTAATTCATTTATACAGTCATTATTTAAAATGTACTTCCATGAAATTTCAAACATGTCTTCAATTCTAGGGAAACTAAGAAAAAAGAAAAAGAGTACAAGTTTCCATTACATGTATATGTTTTATAAGGACAAATTTATGTATTAGAGTTACATTGAGATAAATCATACTTTGACATGAGAATGTACAATCCAACACCCAAGTTTTAAAATGCCACCATTCAGTTACTCTTAAGACATGCTGGTCCAACATGCTCACCTAGATTACCAATCGTTGTTCTAACAAAATAGCAAATATATCCATTAGGTCTCAGGAGTAGTTAATTGTTACAGTATTTCTTTTTAAAAAGAGAACAAAATGGTATGCACTTCATTGATAGTTAAACTTGATATTTCATAGATACTTCTTAATTCCTTTTTATGTCTGACTAAAACAATCAAATGACTTTGGTAGTTTGTCACTACCACTCTGTATAAAGGGTAGAAAGGATGTTTTATTCTGTGAAACTGCATTAAATTCATCCCATTTTCTTTCATATTAGTATATGATATTACTATATAGACTGTTTGATAAAAGAATTAGGTATTAACTACGCTTTCAAAAGAGGGGTCTCTCAAAAATTCACAAATCGGTTTTGATTTCATTTGATCCCATATCCAAAATGATAATTGCCATCTCCTATCCTTGTACTGGATACTCAAATTACACAAAAATCTGTACAGCTTTGCATAGCACGATCTAACAATTGTTCTTCTAAAACTTTCTAAACTCCTGCAAACAAATTTGACAACTATAAAAACAGGCCTTAAAAATATTGTAACATCAGTTATTCCAACAGTATCATTAATCAAAACTTTATATTAAACAATTAAAAATACCTATAGTCAACATATTACAGTGTCCTATGGATTTCGATTCTGTTTACTGTTCGATTGACTTACATTTTTATTCTATAGTTAATAATAATAAGAATTTAGAGAAATCTTCAGTTTTATTTGGAAATTATCTCTCGACGAAAACTTTATATTTGGATATCTTTGAAAACAAATAACGTGGGAACAATTAGCACTGAACATAAATTATAATCATCAGTTGATATATAACATGATTTTAAACATATCTATATTTGTCTTCAACATAATTCCATGAATTTTCCTAATAAATGTACTATTATTTTGATTATTATCAAACTCGATAATAGGTAAAAGATCAAATCTATCGTTGTAGTGGCTTGCCAAAAAGTGAAAGCGATCCATCTATCTTCGTAAGACGTTGTTTTACGGCAGGGCATAAATAACGACAAATCCTCCATTCAGGTCGTCCAAGATGTGAACGTACTTTGCGTTTCTACGCTCCTCCGATATTGATGCATGTTAAATAAAACATGACAGTTTTTCTCTTATTTTAATTTTCTTGTTGATCAATAAACGAACTTTTGTACGTTTTTTTTAAATTGTGATATTTTTTAATATCGTCTGCATTTCGATTACATTGATTGGCATGTCAGTTAAGTGCACGCATAAATCATGGGGGTTAAATAAGCGCACACGTCTGGTACAAGTATATTAATCGATATACATCAAAGTGTTTACCAGTACTAATATGTTATAAAGTGATGTTTAAAAATAATTTTAGTTCAATTTTTCAATTCCTTTTTAAAACACTTGTAAAATTTCCTTATAACATAAATAAAAATAATATTTCCGACACATTAACATCTGATGTATTCTTCATCTACTCACATTAGTTATATTTAACAACGATGTAATAAGAACAGTGTCTCTGAGACGTTTTCAGAGTTATGATCAATAAGTAAACAGAATTGTTTTCAAAACAAAACACTATAACAGATTAGTTTTAAATAATGATTGATTGCAGCCGGAAACATTTTAAAATTGTAGGGAAAGTTTTACTAACTTCCTATGAAATCAGAAACGAATATCTAGGTCATATTTTCTAGCTTTTCGGGATTTCACGATCAGAATCATAATAAACTGTTCAATCAAATTCCAAAAGTTATAAAACAATCATTATCGCTGATGATTTAATGTGGTGATATTAATATGTGACCTCATCTGGCGTATAAGCTAATCGAAGAAAGTGTTAATATGTCATATAATATAAAATTTATTTTTACATGATTCACGAATAAATTATCCCACTTTTGTAAAAATTAGCATTCAATCATTACATGTCATTATCTTAGACAATACAGAGGTAATACATTATAATTCAGTAGGTATATAATGATTGCTGCACAATAAGTCGTTCACTGTAGTGGGAACGACAAAACACACTTCGACTGGTCAGGTAGGTTTATAGCGTAATTACTTTACTTTATTAAAACATAGTGATTGTATTTTGTATACGTTAAGCAATTTTATATTTAAATACAAAAATTGTTAAAATAGTGCTTTTAAGTAGTGTACTTAAATATGTTTGTTTTTTCACTGGCAATTCTGCAATTTTGGCTGAAATCTTTCAGGAAGATACCAGCTTTTACAAAGTTATTTTTTAAAATTAAATATTGCTTTCCAAATACCAGTACTAAAGTTGTAGTTGCAAACCAAAATCAAGTGCTGTTTAACTTGCTTTGTAAAGCTAGAATAATGAATATTTAAGTTGTAAGCAGTATAATAAAAAAAAAAACACAAAATAATAGAATTAAAAATAAATTAGAATTAATAAACTTCAAATTTCATTTATGGAAAGTCATCCTGTTATTACCGTCTATTCCAATAATAAAAATACAATGTTACACAATTTGATCTGTCATTTTTTATAGACAGAATAATACATTACCATTAAAGCTGACATATTTATTTATCTTTTATCTTCATCTCAGATGTAATTTTTATAACGTTATTCAATTTAGGTATAACGTCACTTGGTGTATCTTTTACTTGCAGATTAATAACCAAATTAATTAACAATGACCATGACGAATTTAGTTGTTTTATTGTTGGCCATCCTGTACATGTTAGCTGTTGCACAAGCATTTCCATGGTATTACAGGCCAAGCAGCTATAACTACTATTGGAATCGTAATTTAGACCGTTATGGTGATGATGACTGGGATGATTAATCTATTATGTGGTTAACATGGTATGCTCAATTCTTTCTTTTATAGTAAAAAAATACAGGGACAGACACATAATTGGTGATTAACGCTTATTTTCTTAATACATGTTGCAAATCCTTTTTACACCCAAAATATTGTTATTATTAATTTGATTTATTAATATTTCTTGAGTAAATATTTTTATAAAATTACGTTTAACTAACTCGTTATTCGGAGGTGCGGATGCGTATTTAAAAAGTGCGAAAATACAAAGCCATGGTAAACTTCACGCTGACAACAAGTAGCTATCACTCAAAACATACAACAAAAAATATGCAACAAGGATTAAGGGGTGATATCAGGTGTTCCGGAAGAGTGAGCATACATATGTACTGCTGTTTTTTTCCTCTAAATACAACATAATTCATGTTTTGCTACGACATAAATCTGCTACCAATGCACAAGCACAGAACGTTTTAATTCGAATAACAACGTTTTGAAATATTCACAGAAAAAAATACGGATGAATGTGGAATATTGTTAGAATCTACTCACATTGTCGTTTTCTTTGTATTTTTGCAGTTATCCAAATGTGCCGAGATCGATATGAGATAATCCCTCCATAAAAGATGCAATAGTAAAACATTTGTTTATATAACATAATCTATTATATTTTAATAAATATCTAAACATATGTGTTGCAATATTTTTTTATGCCACTTACAAAAGTATCTGCCATGCATACATAACTGCAAGATCTCCACCCCACCCCACGAAAAAAACGTCTGCAGCAGTTGGCACAAACTGTTTAATGCTTTTAAAAGCTGTTATCGCAGTTTATTTCTAATTTCTGGTGACCAGTTTTATTGTAGAACGAGACATAAGAAACCACAGCATCTGGTAATCATAACGGCACGCAAGGCAATTACTAATATTAAGTATACCTGGCTACCGTTGATTCTAAGCACTCTAGATAACAATGATTAACTACGTAGACAATTTATAAGAAGTTTAAAACTGAAATTCTGATAAGATTTAAGTTTTAACAAGATTTATTTTTGTGAAGACAACATATGATTTCTTAACATTAATTGGTATTAGTGGACTATCGGTATTATATTTTAGTAATCAAATGAGGAAAGATAATATGATTAACGGAGCCCGATCGCAGGGATAACTTAACCAATCCCGGTTTTTGTTGCTTACTTTCATGTGGCTATCAAAATTACATTGTTTGATCCTATATTGTTTTATACTTTAGATCCATTGCTTGTTCTTGTCCTAAATATAGCTGTAATAATGTTCACTTCAATCAGTCAATCAATACAGACCGTAATAGCTATCATATAAACTGTACTCCTTTATTTTTATGCAGCTGAAACAGACTAATCGGCTGTTTTTGTATAGTAATACCGATAAATACAAAAAAGGAATTACACGTGATATCTATTACAAATTTTACTGCGTTTGTTTTTTCACTCTTTGTTTCAAAACAATATAAATCATATAGATATATGTACATAATTATTTAAATATCAAATTTTACAATATCAGACTATTCTAGCGTCCTTTAATTGATTGATTTTTTTTTATTTCAAAGTAGATTTATATTAAAGCATGTAACATCAAAAAGATTGATGAAATGAGCTAAGGTTGACGCACCAAGTGCCAACAATTATCCTCCTCCTTTTCAAGAAGCTAAAAATATACCAATGTATTTAATAAAAGTAAACAGTGTTTGTTTAATTCATTTTATATTTCCAGATGTCTAATATAGGATTTCGTGTACAAAAAGTCAGTAAATTCGTATAGAGGATATGATCGTGTACATGGATATTTTAAATTTGAACAGATATTTTGCAAAGTTGCCATACAAATTATAGTTATAGATATGTTACTCTTAAAATGTCGTTTCATTATATTATTATATATATTTTAATCGTAAACTAATGTAAAGTACATCAATGTAATATGTACATAATTATAATCGTGTTCTGCATAAAATCATCTTTCTTTGGACGCATTTTGTCAACCGATCATTGTGAATAACATGAAGAAGAATCGATTTAAAAAATCACAAATAATTTAATTTCCTTTTCAATCACGTTAGAAACTTAAACGTACTGAAGAACATATGTATTTGTATATATATAAAGAAATATTGATTTAATTTTAATTTCAATAACAAACGTGAAATGAAATCTTAAAACATAATAATGATATATTATTAGTCATTAAAAGGCTCACTGAGATATTGATATGCATGTTTGGGGGTATAGAGGAGTTAAATGTGAACGCTGTATGCATAGTTTATCTATAATCTCATGATAATAGCTGGTTTCTATAAGCAGCAAACGACATGTGTGCGTGTATTGGATTATGATTCCTATAGCAGGTGAGTAACAAAAAAGTAAATAAACCAGAGGTACTATGGAGTCTACAATCTAATCGATGATCATAATTATTCATCATCTACTGTTGTGCTATTAGTATATCACATTTCTGTTTATTCTAATTAATGCTAATTAATGGAATAGTTCATCAGGAAGTTATTAATTTTAGAAATCATAAGACCATAATGCACAATTTGGTTCTTACATGAGTAGTTTTGTCAGAGTTTTTATAATATTTTGCAGTCAACGTTTTCATATGAAATAATAACGGATAATAGTAAGACAGAAAGTTCTAACATTTAACTATTTATTTAATTGGATAATTCGTAAAATTTGTAATTTTTTAAAGTAACCTCTGGCATTGCGCATTCTATTTAAGATGCACAAAACCCACATATACTTATTTTAATTGTATAATAATTCAAAAAAGATGCTAAACACTTACATGTGCAATCAAAGTAAAAATGTTTGGTGCTGGTACATATATAGACAGGTTATACATGTATCTAATTACTTGGACAATTTGTTGGCTCGCAGATAAATATTTTCTCATTTTAGAACGATTACTCATCATCTTGTTCTCGTGAAAATACCAAAATCTGAGCACTTAATACTTAATTTTTTAATTAAGTAAATAACAGGAATAAATTTTATAAAGTGAAGATAGAGAACAAATAATATATGTACACTTTGTAGTCAAGGAAAATTCTGAGTTTCGAACTGGGCATCGAAGCCAGGTAATTCGAATTACGGAAACAAAATTTTGCCTCCGATTGCACGTAAAAAATGTCAAATACATTTCTATGCTTATCCAACATACCAATATTTGCCGGCAATCAAGTATTGATTATGTTTAATGAAGAAAGACAGAATAGTGAATAGAATAGATCATGATTGAGACCCTCGGATATCGATCACTATACTACAGATACCAATAGTACACAGTGTCAATGGCGATCTGATTTAAAATACCGTGATATACATGGCTGAGCACGTTTTACTTTTATCTCTCAAATGTCGTACGTTTTTAAATTGGTTTAAGTTTGTTTTAAGTGAATTGATATCTTGGGATTTAACATTTTCATGTAGTTTAATGATAATAACTGGGTGATCACACAATATGACACTATTAGCTGTTGTTTATTTGTGCTTTTTCATTTCTTGTTTATCTGGAAATAAAGACAAGGTAAGGGAACATAAAAATATTTCGTTTTTCTTTCACTTCTTTATCAGTAAAGTATAATAAATCGATCTATAACGTTTAATTAAACGTACTCATTGGAAAATTTAAATACATTTATACCTTTTAATAATGATTGATGAACTTCCCTTTCTAACAATTTATATCCGGAAGGAATTTAAAGAAATGTAAAAAGATATGAAATGACCTTTTCTTACCTATTGAGTAGTATTTCAGTAGTCGATGGCTCTTTGCAGGATCATATGTTTGATGGTCATTTTCTTTACCTTCATGTCCTATTTTATTTTATATACACTCAATTTACTTTCGATTTTATCGCAGGCATCATATGGAAACCCAATTTACTACATTTATCCAAAATATGGAGCACCAGCAAAAACCTATAGTAATTACGTTTGTTAGTTTAAATATGTTGTTGTAAAAATACCGTTTTCATTTTAACCAATTACCCAATTAAACATTAATTCATCTAAAACTATCTTTGAAATAAGAATGCAAAAAATGTGTATTGAATGTATTACATTTTTCACTGGACGAGTTTTTAAATGGGTTCTTTTTCTGCTCGTATAACACGAGCAGAAAAAGAAACCATTTAAAAACTCGTCCAGTGAATCTTCAGATTTAAGAGAATTTGTTAAAATTTGTTATTAATGTACATAAGAGTTGAGATTATACTTTGAATTGTATGTCTGTAATACCCACTGTAAGATACCAGTAAATATAGCAATGATTAATATTTACTATATACCTTTGCAATGGAGTATAGAATCAATATAACAAACGATAGAATTTATAAATAATTTGTTATTCACAGATTTTTCTATTAGATTTAAAACGCGGTGAGTGAAAATTACGTAATTTATAAGTACATCTGAAACTTCTCTCGTCCATTTACATCTATTTAAACATATAAAGAGGCGATAAATCAAACACACAGTTTCTTTGTGCTGTTTGGTCATTTGAATTATAAGTGTATATTTACATTGTCTATTTTAAATTTCACGTACCTTGATTAAACAAAATATGATTGTCAAATATTTAATATTATGTTCAATTTGTTTGCACACAAGAGGAAATCTAAACATGAATATCTATTTGACACACCTTGCATAGCATGAAGTGATATGCTCATACTTATATTATCTGTCATTATAAATGCCTCGTTTTTTTTGTTGACAGAACTCAATGTTGACAGAACTCAACCAAGCAGAATGAATACTGAAACTTACTTATATATACTTTTTTATTTAATTTATTATATTAGTGCCATAACTTTGTTTATTTTTTTACTCCATTCATTTTAATGTTTTTAACTGTGAAACATTTTGACAATTATGTATCCCACACAACGTACATTCTACAAAGAACATTGTACATGTAGTTTTTATTCTGAGTATTTTTGCGTATTTTTTATCCATATGGTATGTTCGATTGAACTTAAATTTCGAATAATTTATTCTTGTATGGTTTGAAGTAATTTGTAAACAAAAAATGTAGGTTTTCAACCATTTTGGTTTATACAATTGTGTTCACTTTTTTATTCAGATAAGGAGATATTTCATAATATGCTGTATTATTTACTTTCACAAAACTAAAACTTAATCAAGTTTCCCCGTATTACTTCATGTCATCACGAAATAGAGTTTGTGAACGATTAACAGGGATTTAAATTTCAAATCAGCTCTTATCTGTTGTCAATACAGATTTCTATTTGTCAATATACTTAAAAGACCAAATTATTTAATATCTTTTTATGTTTGTGTAGTTTTGTATAGCGAACAAGTTCGGTTTGTAAACGTTTACTATAGTTAAATACAATTACTCAAAAATGCTTTCAATTCTACATGGTTCATTATATGCATGCTAATTATAGTAAGTGCTGTCCCCGTTAAATTGAAAATGACTTTTAAACTTCTATTCATCGTTAATTTAGTTAACTTTCAGAGTTGTCAGCTTATACGTACAATGTAGAAAAATATTTTCTCAAACAATTTGGCAGTCAAGAAACTGAAGTTAATGTTCCACCCTCGTCGACAATACAACAGAGTTTTACTGGCCTAGTGTTACGTTTTGTTGAACATATCATATACATACACAATGGTTTCGTCCAACCGGAGTTTTCCGTTACCGGATTTTAGTAAAGCTACCTGTACTGTATCTGTATTCATATTTAATCCGCAATCATAAACCCTCATATTCCCATTTGACGCAACCTTGCTAAGCAGTATCTGAATTCTTCAGTAGAATAAGAATTTCCAACTGAAACATCACAGCGATGTTGTCATATAAATCTATTAAACTTTTCTGAAATTGGTTTAAGGAAGACACGTGTCGACTGCAAATACAATGACTCCTTAAACAAAATTATTGTGAAGAACAGTCAAAGGTCTCAAACAAAATAAAGCAGAGCGGAAATAAAAACTGTCATCTCTTATTCAAGGATATGTAAAATCTGTAAAAAATATAATCAGAGACATGTAATTATATGTCTCTGGTGTACCGACGTGAATTTGTGAAGAACCATTTCAGGGATGTTTATGATACGATAATCGATATACATTCAGTCTATTGAAAGAAAAACAAAACAAGACGAAATATGATTTTTTTTCTGTAAAAATTGATTTAGAGAATGTGTGCATATGTTGTAAAGCAGTTTTTCGTACCCAATTTTTAGTAAAAATGGCTATTTTTCCAATAAAAATTATTTAGAGGTAAAATACATACCAGGTACACATCAAAAGGTCAAAACGATGAGTTTTTGCTTGTTTATTTAATTCAGTTCATGTAATTAAGAGTAGCGGATAAAAGAAGCTGCCGCCCTAAATTGTGTTTAAAATCGCTATCTTTACAGTAATCCGTGTAGAGGAAAATAAAAAGCTGCTGATGCATATTAACAGTTCAAACAAATAAATTTGTCCAATTTCTCCCAACAATTAGAGTGTTTGAGGCAAGTCATCATCTATACCTTCCTTGTCAGTAAAAAATTGCAGAACCAAGAAATTTAGAATAAAAAAATCCATAAAAATTCAAAACCCCAGAATAAAAATCTATATAAAGTATAAATATAATTACTCAAAACATCTCTGTACTCGTTATAGAGTACAAGTTATACGAAATATTTTAAGCAACAACAATTTCAAAGTGCTCTTGTCTAAATATTTTTAACAAGAGAATGCTATAATTATCTTTATAAATGGCAGTAGAAACTTTATCTCTCCTGTGGTACACACATTTATGCTTTTAAACTTAACATGACAACGCGGTATTACTAATACATATTTCGATTCATCAGTTTCTAGCTGTATTTACGGTAGGATTACAAAATCTGAATATTCTGCTTTTTAACTTGTCATTTGTATCATTTCAGATTGTGCAATGAACGTAACATAACCGAGAAAAGATAATCCTGGATTAAAATGTCTTCGATAAAAAGAATGGACACATTGAGGTATCTAAAGGCTTATGCGTGATTCATTGTTATCTTTTCATCAGTTTCGCTTTTAATACTTAACATCAATGGAAAATACTGTTTAATTAGATATCGCATAAGTGCATGCAAATCAAAAAATCGTCAATCAACCTTTACTTTGAGCCTACATTATTTGATATTTCATCGGATTCAATGTTAAAAATAACTCATGACCGACACTAATGTACTACGGACAGCCAAAGTATGTTAAAAAGTTGAAAGAGGAGATAAACAACGAAGACGAAAGAAATACTATGGTGCAGAAAAGATTGTCAGATGGAGCGAGGCGACATCTACCGATTATTAGACAGGCTAATATGCTTAGTCCAAGTAATTTGGTTCAAGAAGACTATATGTCATCAGTGCCAATGAACGATATTCCAAATAGAGGAAATGATATTTTTATAGCTAGTAAAAAGGACTTAGCCAGGAAAAATTTAATGGGGTATCTGTACGCAAGACAGCCGACAATAAGTCGCAGTAATTCATTTATTGTAGGAGAGAAACCCCTAGAAGCAGGATTACCAAATGTGAAGTACAAAAATACGCCAAAAGGTTTCGAGCGACAAAGAACTTTGTTACTTGAACAACGCAGACCGCCTTCGCTTAATAGTAGAAAGTCAAACTGCGAAGCAGCTGATCGAAGAAAATCTGCTAGCTCCATAAGACCGGACAGCAATAAATTAAGTTTACCGGAAATTATGAGAGACATTTACAGTTCGGCGGCAAAATTAGACAGTCCTGAAGAAATCGATGAAGACTTTCAATCAAGCGAAGGAAATAGTTTAGACATAGCTGAAAATGTTATTCCACTTGCTATTCCTAAATACCACAAAGCGGTAAAAGTGTTTCCTCCTAATCATAGACCTATTACACCCGGCCTGATAGAAAAACTAAACAAAATGAAACTTCCACCCAAAAAGCTAACAGAACAATGGCTTCGGCAAATGCCGGAAGAACACAAAAGATATCAGGAAAATAGATCACGAGGCCGACCTCCCGAGTCGCCGAATCGATGGATATATTCGGATAACTCGTGACACTCTGGTGTGTTTATTTCAATGCAATATTATGGTCGTGTGCTAAAATTTGTATATGGTGTATGTTAAAAGAAAATTCCAGTACACAGTTGATATCAGCCAATGCTTTCTACAGTACAATGAACAACATGTATCTCTCTCCTGGTCTACGCGTAAGAAAATCTAATATAATTTATATTTGTTATTTATCTGATGTTTTCATTATTAAACACATTGTTTTAATAACAGGATATGTATAGAAACCAGGCGATATTAAAACACTAACAATTTGAACTACGCTCATTGGAATAAAACTTTTGATCCTACAAAATCAAAGCAAATCAATGTGTTATGGATTTCTTTAATGGTTTCCTGTCACCAACGAATCACTCACATAATTGATATTACACTTGTCTGATATGGATAGAAATACATTTTTATATAAATGCATATCATAATTTTAAAACGTAATAGCTTTCAGATTGAAGTATGTGAATGAAACTGTTGATCTTTATTATAAAAATGTTTTCTGTTATTTCCCTTAAGGCTTCTAATCATAGACAGAACATCTTAATTTATAAATAAATTACGTCAGCAGATGATTATTAACTGAATAAATAAATCCATAAATACATAGAATGTTGACTTTTCTTAACATTTGGTTATATTTCAATTTATTTAATTTTTAGAAAGCTTCGTTTATTGGGTAAACATGCAAATAATTTGTTTAGATTTGTATATCAAACTTTGATTAACATGTGCTTATTTCAATTTTTAAACATTTTTTTGTTTTAACTTGATCTGAAGTGAGTTTTAGCATTGAAATCAAGTATTTTCATTCGAGAATTAATGCCTGACAACCTTCTTTTCTCCTCGGTAATGTTTGAAGCAGAATAAAAATCGTGACTCAATTTAAATATGTCTAACTCTAAATTTTGCCTTCTTTATTTTATTACATTTCTTTTTACTGTCAGTTTCCAAGTTCTAGTGTCTTTCATAGGAAAAGGGGAGGGACTGCAACTGTTCCATTTTCGAGACATTATCGAGTATTGTAATAAAATTGAAAACTTTTGAGACCTTCGGTATAAAATTTATATTGGTATGTCATACAAATGTAGTTGATCTTAAACTATATATAAGCAGTAACATTATATGATAGACCACCTTTCTTGCAAGACCACTTTTTGTTAGCTGACATGTTAGTCCATTTGGACTGGTTCAACTGTAACACTAATAACTAACAACTGTGTTGTTTTTTATTTAATATTGTTTGTTATGCAGTCTTACTTTATTTAAGATATCAATTAATACCGTTTCACAACAAGTAATCAGAATAAAACCAATGCACTGTGACAATAGAGCTGAGCTAAGTATATCTTTTCTTTTGTAATCGAATCTTTTATTGTAAAAAAGAAAAGGTTCTTGTTAAATATTATTCTATTACACTATTGTTGTTCACAAGAAATTCCTATTGTTTTAACTATTCAATGAATAAATGTTTTTAAGTACTGTATTTTATTAGTTTAAATAAAAGTTATTATTACTTTTAGATTGCTACTGGTGCATCGTTAATAGATTAGTCTATATTAGTCTATACAAAATATGTTTTAAACATGAAAGTACTAATGTCGAGCGTTTAAGTACCAATCGGTCAAAGAAGCATACAATTTATACCATATATGTGACACATCCTATTTGTAGTATTATTGTATGATGCCTTTACATAAGATTTATCTAGTTTGTGTGTTTGTTTAAATATTGTTTAACCCCTCTTTAGGGCAATTTTTTTATCTATATCGTGGCGTCCAGTTTTTATTAGGAGAGGAAGGCGGAGTATATGGAGAAAAAAAACTGGAAAACTGGCAATGCCTTTTATAGCTAGCCTATAACAAAGGCTCAAGTAAACTTGTTTGATCGAAATTTGTTCGTTTTTGTCTCCCAAATCATTGTGCTAATTTTTTAATCACGCAAATTTGTCTTAGATGAATGGAATCAAGTTGGTTTTAATTAAAGGACGTCATGATGTCAAAATTATGTAATGTACTATTTCCCTAGCTTAAAAAATCTTGGTACAAAGTGACCTTGATGAGGAGAGATCAGGTTTGTTTAACTGAAGGACCATGCCTGCTTCAAATCGAAGATAATTAATAAATTGTTAAAATATGTGGCAAAATTTAACAATTCTGTTTTCATGTACATTTGAGTTTATTTTAAGCAAACTTTACCATATTATCCTTTGGTAAAGGGGATTAAAAGTTTTTAATTGAAGAGAGCCATGTCTTCTCAAAATTGAAGATAAGTAAGAAATTGTTAAAATATCGTGTCAAAAATTTAAAAAAAAATTATTTCTCACTAACCATTGGTTTAATATTAACCAAAGTTTGTGCATTTCAAACTATGTGTGAAAGGAATTTAAAAATGATTCTGTAGAGGACTGTTTCTTCTTTAAAGAGGAGATAAGTGGAAAACTATACGTTGATTTGCTGAAGTACTATTTATTTACTCTAATTAAGTATAGAACAGATATTGAACACCTCGAATACACTTAAATTGCTTCAAAGAACCTAAAAATATTTTTCCTTAGATCATCTCATCACAAATGTGTCACAAATCATTCGTCATATGAACATGACGACCAACTAGATCTTGAGGTGTATATGAGTTATGTCAATTATTTTCTCGCTGTTCCGACATGTTAAATTCACGTCCATTTGCTGTTGTAATTTCCAAGAGAATGTGGTTACCATACTTAACTCATTACTACCAACATATTGTAGGTTTTCATCGTCTTCCGTTCTGTTCCATTTTCCCAATATGGAAAATGGTAAATTACTACGCTTATTACAAGCAAAATATTGGTCTGCCCGAAACACGCGCACGTTTAAAAACTTGTCTGAAAGATTTATGTTTCCTCTTATCTCCTTCTCCTTCTCAAGCTTTCACCAGAAATATATATATATCAGACTATTGTCTTCGCATAAACCGTGTTTGCTTTTTTGTACCCCAAATCAAGATATCTGTACCATATTTCACCATATTTTGAGGTTTATTTGATGTAGCTTGAATGTTTCTGACACAGTTTGTAGTTTGTTAACGTTAAGATGTTTTTTCAACAATCTTTTTGTCATGCATTCCCATACAGAAATATAATAAAGTCTTTTTCTTTGAATGCTTCATTAGACGATGCAGCGCTGCTTGTATCTCGAAATGCACTAGCTACTTCATCAGGAGCACCCTTCAAAGGTTACGTTTCTTTAGATTTATAAATTGCATTACCTAGATAATTTTACTGGAGTTAGTTCAAATGTTTTCCAGTATAACATAATATATATTCGAAGCCATTCGGCAAAATGTAGTATTCATATTTAGATATCTGACAAAAATCTTTCTTGCCTCTTGATCCTGATTTTATGCTAATTTTCAGCTGTGGTTCTGCTAACGTCACCTATTTCGTAGAATGCATTGATTGTTTCCTTTAAATTTTAACTTTATGAGTCTTTTTGCGTATCTTCGTATATCTGCGTACTGTCTCGTCATAGTGTTGTACTGCATATGTTAGGACTTGGTTTGCCGTTCATTATCTCTGACTGCTAAGTTATTAAAATTAAAAACTATGATATCTACTGTAATTTGTATGCCTCATTAGATGAGATTAGATAGAGTAAAGCTTTAATATAACTATGGCCATTAAAAGTGGAAAAACCAGATTCCGGGGAAGTCAGCAATGGCATAAATGAACGCGCATGTCAATTTGCATTTACGTTATGTAAGCGATGACCTAGGTGCCCATCAAATAAGTTTTAAAAAAGTGTGCCTAGGACATAAAATTTCGGCAATTTTTCTAATAATAATTGATGTGTTGCTATTAGTAATTCAATATGTGCTTGAACGTATTTTCTTTAGTAGCGTTGAACTATGCCCTGCTAGGTTTTTACATCATAGCATAAGCTTTCCAAACAACAGGTAGAAGCTTATTATCACGCGAATAAATAGATGTAGATACAAACAGAAATACAAAGTAAAATATGTAAACATGTGCCCTCATTTTATACCAACTTTGAGTTATATAGCGCTTGAACATACTGAATATAACTTCATTTAATAAATTAAAATCCTCGACGATTACTAATTCAACGTAAACGTAGTAAATATTTATAGTAACTGGATACTTTACACTGAACTGAAAATACAAAATCTAAATAATTTTGCTTCAATATTGTGACAAAATAAACGTAAGAAATATACGTACGTTATTGAATTGATGTAAGTGTGTAGGAAAATATTTATCGTTAAAAATTCTATATAGATGTTACATCTTATTATGTTAAATTTTATCAAATCCGAATTTAGAAAAAGTCGCTCGACACAAAAACCCCCAAAGTAAGTAACACGAATTCAATCAAATTAGGTATAACGATAAACTGTAATAGCGACGGTCAGTAGTTGCAACAAATCATTGCATAAACAACGCATTTGTCAGTAGCAGTGTCCGGTCTTAATCGCATGGGATAACACAACTCATAACTTGTGAAATGTACACGCCGTAGCTGGTAGGATATTGCTCTAAATGAAGTAGAAGTTGACAATCGGAATGTTAAAGTCATCATTCCTGAAAATATCTATGAAGAGGCCGACTTTATTTTATTGCTTGAATAGTAATAATGTAAATAGTAATAAACGTTGTTCAGTGACAAGACATCATCTATAACTTGCTTTATTATGTAGAAAAATCGCGCTTTCATCCAAACTTACAGCTGCTACCAGCTTTACAGCAAATAAACGCATCGTTTTTCAAAATATATGCCTACAATTAATATTGTTATAGTGTTATAAAGTGTTCGCACGGTTAATAATGTTAATAAGCTTTTCAAATACACAGAAATGTGCCGTACAAATTATTTAACTTCTCATTACATTTGAAGAGACAACAAAAATACTAGAAAGATTTTAAAGCCTATATTTTATTATATAGATAGAGATGAAATATCGAATTTTCCGAGTGACAGAAATCACAGTAAATCACATGTGAAAATTAAAATTTTCGTGACAGTTGGCTTTATCATTTTTAAAATTTTTAAATTTAAATTTTAAAAATTTAAAATTTAGTTCAAAATTTAAATTAAAAAAATTTTTTTAGTGTAATTTTTAAAATTCTCGTGCCGCATAAAGCATCAGATTAAACTCGTGAGCGGAACAAGTTCCGCGCACTCGTTTAATCAGATGCGTTGTGCGGCACTCGTGATCATATTTTGGATATTCACTCCGCCCAATTAATTATCCTATAATTATTATATAGATAGAGATGAAATATCGAATTATTCGAGTGACAGAAATCACGGTAAATCACATGTGAAAATTATCGGGGTTTTTTTTCACTCTCGGGTTTTTTCCCGCCAAAATTTTGTACTATACAGATATTCATCCGCCGTTCATAAAATTTAGGATTAAGCATTAAAATTTTGCGACAACAATTTTGATCTATATAATAAATAGGATAATCAATTGGACATCGTGAATATCCAAAATACGATCACTCGTGCCGCATAAAGCATCAGATTAAACAAGTTCCGCGCACTCGTTTAATCAGATGCGTAATGCGGCAAACGTGATCATATTTTGGATCAGGAACCTATAAATTAACGAACTGGAATCTACCCGTCTAGATAACAACGGTAACACCTCCGAAATCGATCTAACCTTTGTTTCCCCTTCACTAACTAAAGATAGTCAATGGGCAGTTCTGGAAGATCCACTCGGTTCTGACCATTTTCCAATTCTAACTGTATTAATATCAAACCAATTAAATATAAAGTATGCACGGCCCAAAGGTGGATATATGATAAAGCCAACTGGCACCTTTTCTCCAAAATATGTCAGAACGTAAAGATTGAAGAAGTAAAACACCAAGATATTAATATTTATAACTCCAACATATGCCAACAAATTACAACCATCGCAGATGCTGCCATACCAAAAACAAAAGGCAAAGTCCATATAAGGAAAAATTGGTGGAATACGCAATGCACGGAAGCTAAAAAAGTTAAAAGACATAAATTACGCAGATTCGATAAAACAAAAAATAGCCAAGATCTAGATGAATATAAACAAGCTTTAAAAGTTTCAAAAATATTACAGACAAAGCGCGAAAAGAATATTTTCAAGTCTTTTGTTCAAAATTAAATCACAGGTCAAATGTTAAGCAGGTTTGGCAAACAATCAAAAATATGATAGGAAATAAGGTCTCTAGTCTACCTACGCTTGTCCAAAACCAAAAGCAAGCGGTAATTAATCAACAGAAAGCTAACTTGTTGGCAATGTCCTTTCGCGGAAGATAGTAGCGACCAAAATCTAGAACCCGAATTTAAATTGCATAAGGAAAAATTTGAAAAGGAAACCCCAATAGAAAAAGATCTAAACCCCGATAATAATAAAAAATAACTATTAATAAACCCTTCACGAAAGAGGAACTAATTAAGGTACTTAAAACCAAAAAAAAACTACCGCACCGGGAGACGACCGGATCTCATATGAAATGTTTAAACACATGCCAGATAACATGACAAGAAAACTTTTGATGCAAAGCATCAGTTCGCCGCCGATTTGTTCTGCATTCTGCACGCGTTTGTCAAAATTATTTTAAAAAAAATATGGGATGCATTTTAAAGCATCTTTATACCTACGTTACAAAGGTTATTTTTATGTTCTTTGCAATTATATTGTAATGTGTCAAAGCTTTAAGTTAATATTTTGTTCAAATTATACATTAACAGCATATACTTTAGACCCAATAGTGTGTTTTTCTTAGAGGCTGTATTATGTATAATCAAACGTTTCGAACCTTGAATATGTGTTTTTCTATCTGTTTGCATTTGCTTAAATGCAAAATACATATCATCTCGACAATATGGCAATTAGAGAAAATAATCTCAATTTTTAGATTGGATTAGATGTAGAGGACCAGAAGAATAGATAATCACAGTCAAGTTGTTTTTATATAATATAAAAGCTTGTGTAGCAGACATCTCAGATTTTCAATCGAACTAAAAACACAATTTTTAAGGACTATCTAATGAACATTCGCTTAGAAAGAATTGCAATTTCTAAGCAGAAGGCATTTTAACTTTTTCCCCCATAAGGTTCTATGTAAATCTAAGTCCTGCTGTTGTGGCTTATTTGAATTGCCGATTTCTAAATTTGCGCACATGTAATCTTTTGTCATATATTAAATCACAAATATACTTGAATTAAAACTAATATTAAGTTGTTCAATTAAATTATTGACATAACATTTATATATTGAATCATACAAATGCGGCATACTCCGGAATTGTATAAACAAAATTGCCTTTTATTCTGGTTTCCGATTTTTCAAACCTAAGCTCTTCGATAGAACTATCACCGAATTATACAGTACCAGGATAAATGGTCTCCCTTTATTATTAACTTCCGTAAAATAGAATACAAACAAAATTTATTATTACATGAAACTTTGATATTACCCAAGCATTTTTGCAGTCGAAACTTAGCTATCATCTTGTTTTTTCACTCAAGTTAAATTACTGACATTCTTGTAGCAAATTTCTGTTCATTTATGGTAACTTAGTGTACTTAGACATATTTTCTCCTTTATCCAACGTTAGCAACGAAAGTGAATACAAATATATCGCCGCCCTCCTGGGAGGCGATAATAAACATCGTGTTAGATCTAATAAACCAAGTTTGGGACTCTGGACAATTACCATCTTCTTGGAAAAATGCAAACGTAATCCCAATCCTTAAACCCAATAAGAATAAATCAGACCCTAAATCATATCGCCCAATCTTACTGACCTCAAACTTTTGTAAACTAATGGAAAGCATAGTAAATGAAAGACTTTAATACATCATAGAAAAAATAATATTATCAAGGACAACCAGAGTGGTTTCCGTAAAGGTCGGTCAACTATTGACCATTTAATCAGATTGGAAACAGAAATTCAAAAAGCTAAAGCTATCTTTTGGCGGTACTTTTAGACATTGAAAAAGCCTTCGATCTCGTATGGAGAAAAGGTCTTCTTTACAAAATCAAACAATTTGGAATAAGCGGTAATATGTTTAACTTTATATCAGACTTTTCACAGGATCGCAAAATTCAAGTTAAAGTAAATAACGAAAATTCGGACGAACGCGCACTCCAAAACGGCACCCCCCCCCCCCCCCACCAAGGCAGCGTTATCAGTCCGACACTGTTTAATAATTTAATAGACGATTTAGTATATCAAGCCAAAAAAATCCGCTAAAACCTCGCAGTTTGCCGATGACAGTGCAATGTGGCACAGAGGCCATAACCTTAAAATACTTAGAAATGAAATGCAACGAACTTTGGATAATGTAAGTAAATGGGCCATCAAATGGGGCTTTAAGATTTCAAAAACTAAAACAATAGGTGTTATTTTTGGAAACAGAAAAGTAACATCAACCAACCTCACATTAGGCAACCAACCCATAAAATTTGAAAATCATGTTAAATTTTTAGGATTGATATTTGACAGTAAATTAAGATGGAAAAACATTTTGACTACCTAGAGGAGAGATCTAAACCTATACTCAACCTTAATGAGATATGTTCAGGCTAATAATTTTGGAATGGGCACTGAAACTTTGATAATGTTGTATATATCACTACTCAGGTCCATACTAGACTACGGATGTCAGGTTTTTAACTCCGCCTCTAATAGTCTTAAACTTAAACTAGATAAAATACAGTATAAGGGTCTCCTAATAGCTTTAGGCGCTTTAACGTCCACGGCAGTGGAAAATCTATTAGTTGAAGCAGGGGAAAACCGCTGCAACTTAGGCGCGATGAATTTTCGTTAAAATATTACGCTAGGTGCTCGCAAAATCCCCAAAATCCAGCAAAAGAAACCTTCGAGGATTGTGTCGAATATAGAGCAAAATCACAAAAATGGAAAAATGACACAATCCCTTTTGGCTACAGATTAAGGAAAGAATTAAAACTAAAAAAATTAGATAAAATTCAAATAGTAAAACACAATCATCCGACTCTTCCACCATGGATTATAAAAACGGCAAATACATCGTGTGAATTAAAAAATAAAATAGATAAAAGAGATGACTCTAATATAATAAAAACAATAACCCTCGAACACATAGATAGCAAATATAAAAACTTTGAAAAAATTTATACCGATGGTTCAAAGGACCCACTCACCGGTAAAACCGCTTGCGCGTTTACCGTACCAAAAGCAAAATATGTATTCCATGAACGCTGCACCGATAATATCTCTGTATACACCACCGAAATGATAACAATTTTTAAAGCATTAAAATGGATAGTGGACTATCAATATCAAAAGGTAGTTATACTTACAGATTCACTGAGTGCCATCCAATCAATTGATAATAACCAATCAAGTAGGCTATTCAAATGCTAGCATTTAAAATAAGCAAAAAACAAATCGAATTAATAGTAGAATGGATACCAGCCCGCGTAGGTATCCTAGGTAATGAACTATCCGATAAACTTGCAAAAGCAGCTTTAAAACAAGAAAACATAAATATGAACATAGCCTATAGTACATCTGAATTCTACGCGATCGTCAAAAGTATATTTAAAAAGAAATGGCAAGATATTTGGGACACACATCAAAATTCATGGTACTACCGGCTTAATCCGTCAGTTAATTCAAAGCCATTTTTCTATATAGGAAATCGAAACCATGCAAAAACTTTAACTAGGCTCAGACTTGGTACAACCCTTCTACCGGGTCAAATAGGGCAACACATCAAAAATATATCGCCACTTTGCAGTGTATGCAACACCAAAGAAGACATCGAACATGTCATTCTGCACTGTGTAGCCCATAACAACGCCAGAATAAAACTTAACACAGCGCTTACAAAAAAAGAACTAGTCGATTTTATTACGGAAATTGCATATAACTATCTCGTTTCTTGTATACACCACTTAGCTAGGTGTCTTCTGCGACGGTCGCGCCTTACAACCATCTACTACATAAAAGTAAAATCCTCGGTACAGTAAGCCAAAAGCTTCGTCTCGGCCGGCCCCGACTGACATAGGTAATTCCAAAATAACCAACCCCTATAACTTATTAACAAACCTACTCCTCAGTAAGGTAAGCCATGAGCTTCGTCTCGGGCACCCTATGAGGAACACGCGTAACAACGGCAATAATAATCATGAAAAAGTTCAAATTGCACCTAGGCAGGATATGCCAAGAGCATCGTCTCGGGCAGGTGCCTACTTCCGATTACAAATTAAAGTAAAATCCTCGGTAGAGTAAGCCAAGAGCTTCGTCTCGGGCTGTTACTGGGGGACATAGGAAATTAATAAAAACCCAATCCCTATAACAACTCTACTCCTCAGTAAGGTAAGCCAAGAGCTCGTCTCGGGCACCTTATGAGGAACACGCGCAATAACGGCAAAAATTAAATATTAAAAAAAAAAATTAAACCGAAAGAGGGTATGCCAAGAGCATCGTCTCGGGCGGTTCCCTACTTCGGAATACAAATAAAAGTCATCGGTAGAGTAAGCCAAGAGCCTCGTCTCGGGCACCTACTGATGATTACGCGTATTAACGACAATAATCATAATAATAATAATAATAATAATACAAAGTAGGGCATGCCAAGAGCTACGTCTCGGGCGGGTCCCTACTTCTGAGCAATAATCCCTGTAAATAATGTTTATAGCAATATTGTATATATTTAAACAAACAAAAAACACAAAAAAAACACAAAAAAACCAAAACAAAACAAAAAAAGAATAGAATACTCTAATAGATTTCTTAAAAAAGAAAAAAACATGTATATCATTCTTATCTTATAATTTACAAAAATATTGTACATAAAAATACATAGTTAGTGAAAACTAACAACAAATGTAATACAATTCCACATTGAAATGTATATAACGGAGTTACTTTTTTATTTTTCAAATTCAAATTAATCATGTTAGGCCATAGTAATGTATATATACATGTAAATTTTTTTTTTCGTCTGTCAGATGAGACGTAAAACTGGTGCCTCGTGTACAGTATTCCATCAACTGGCACGTTAAAGATCCCATTGGCAGTATTCGATAAGAGTAGGCGCACGCGCCGCTGCCATGTCAGTCCCCGTACTTGCTGCTACCGTCTTGGTTCTCTAGCTGGATGCAGGTTCATAGATTAATCTACTTCCAAAAAGTCTTTTTGGTTGCAGCATTTCTGACTACTTTTATCATTTCAGTTATAGTATTTATGGCCTATAAATCCCCAAAATACAAATAAATAGGTAACGAAAAATTTTTCAATAAAAGCAATTAGGCAATTGCTTCCGTGCGATACCGTTGTACGGTAGTCAAGGACGCGTTAAAAAAACCCATAAATAAGTAAGTCTAACGATATCGTATACTTTTCCTCGTCGCTCCAATACTTAATTTGCGAACAAGTGTCGACACGGATATGACCGTATTTACGGCTTTTGTACGATACAATCTGTTCGATCGGTGCATTGCTTTTGCGCCAATTGGTATTTCATTTGCGCCAAAAAAATGTTTCATTTGCGCCACAAACTTTACTTCATTTGCGCCACACTGTTCGATACTCGAGCAAGTTACGTGTATATATCAATACATTGATGCATTTAATAACAAAATTAAACAAATTAGAAAAAACACAACATAAAAAAAACAAAGGCAGAAAGAAAAAAAAACATACAGAACAAACAAACAACAAACAAAAACAAAAGTATTGACTAATTCTAAAATTCGATTTGTTGTACTAGTCCCAGTGAATTAAAATCAATGCCGCCTTGTATGATTTTATTTGATGTTTATGGTTTTCACCAATAAGACAAATTATATGATGACACAGGTATTAACTACCTAGGGTGTACCCTCAGACAACTTTTGACACCGTTGTTTATTGAACCATTTGTTCACCACACCTGTGATTACATAACAAATGCAACAGGTGTACGCCAAATAAAAATAGAATGGGTTGTAAAAAATACTTATTCCAATTCTGAAATTTTTTTATCATTTGCTTTTAAAATTAAGGAGTTTCTTGTAAAATAGAAGCTGAAAATACGTAAAAGGATGGAGATGTCCTCGTGGAAAAAAAGTGTTCGAAAAAAGGTAAAAAAAAGTATGCTTATTAAAAGTGTTATCAATTATGACCTATTTCTGTGCATTCTTAAAACATCATTTTTTCAGAATGTGAAAGACAAAGGAATACCGCGTTCATAATAAAGGCGTGGATTGGTTTTATTTAAGGGGACCGTTTACGTTTAAAAATTTGCGCCCTCTTCCTGAAAACGTGCTAATATTTCATGCTATGTCATCCGATAATAACTGGGGATTCACAACAAAAATAATATATGCTGCAACGCGACAAAAAGACGAATTGGCTGGTCTATACCTTTTAAATGTGTAATTTTGCATTACGATGATATATGGTCTGAAAGTATAAAGTATGTAAAAAATGACATACACAAATGGCGACCGTTAAAAAAGCTCCCGATTTTCGCTGATTTCAATATTTTTTTAACGATAAAACATGGTCACGATAATACAATGAGGCAAATAAAACACTTAAAATTAAAATAAATATTCACTGTCACAAGATAATTGCACAAATTTTAACTGAAATATTAGTTTCGTATTGTACTATAGATGCTGTCATTTCTGCGTTCTCGTTTAATCTCGTTCCGGTCTCGCGTGACAAAGAAATAGTACTTTTTAAACTAAAGACTTAGCGAGTGTCCAATCTCGTTAGTTATAGTCCTAGTTTAGATATTCACTCCGCCCAGGGACAGTCTATACAGTATAGACTTCCCTGCTCCGCCCAATTAATTATCCTATAAGTCCTTGATAAAACTTTACACAACCATGAAAATATAGCAAAAAAATAGAAAAAAAACATGTATATCATTCTTATCTTATAATTTACAAAAATATTGTACATAAAAATACATTGTTAGTGAAAACTAACAACAAATGTAATACAATTCCACATTGAAATGTATATAACTGAGTTACTTTTTTATTTTTCAAATTCAAATTAATCATGTTAGGCCATAGTAATGTATATATACATGTAAATATATTTTTTTTTCGTCTGTCAGATGAGACGTAAAACTGGTGCCTCGTGTACAGTATTCCATCAACTGGCACGTTAAAGACCCTATTAGCAGTATTCGATAAGAGTAGGCGCACACGCCGCTGCCCGATGGCACTCCCCGTACTTGCTGCTACCGTCTTGGTTCTTTAGCTGGATGCAGCTTGATAGATAAATCTACTTCCACTAAGTCTTTTTGGTTGCGGCATTTCTGCCCCCTTTTATCATTTCACTTATAATATTTATGGCCTATTAATCCCCAAAAATACAAATAAATAGTTAAAAAAAATTATATAAAAGCCATTATGCAATAAGTCCGTGCGAGACCGTTTTACGGTAGTCAAGGACGTAAAAAACCCCCATAAGTAAGTAAGTAAAATATATCAGCACATGTCGTACAAACTGTGGACGAAATGCGATCAGTTGCGTCGACACGGTAAGCACATCTTCATTTGCTTGCAACAACCGTCGTATCAAGAAGAAAGGTTGCAATCATATGTGCTGGACTTTAGTTACCTTTAGGTCAAATATTCTATAACATACATTTTAAACAATTTTTTATTGATAACTTTGTTTATGAGATTCGCAAAAAATAGGGAGTCGTCAATCATTTAATCGCTCAATAAGGCTGGGACATTTATTGCTTCTAAGATTATATTAGAATATATTATATAGAAGATCATGTTTAATTTTGAGAATTAAAATTATTACATATAAATAAATTAATTAATTTTTATTCAAATGACTATTCTTAATGCAAGATAATACAATAAGGAAAACGTATAGCCGATTTTTAGTTTTAAAAATGTCAATTATTACAGTAGTCTATAAAACTTTCATCTGTTGAATTATCTCCCTTTGCGAAACTTTTTAATATAAGGGAGGTTTTTTATAATTGTATGTCCAATGTATCAATTTAGCAAATTTTCGATGTAGAAGGTTATTTCTGATTAACCTTTACATGAACTTTAATAAATAAAATATACATCGTAAAATGTGGTTGCTGGAATATCCTTTGAAATGGCTGCGATCCCAATGCCCCCTTTATGGTTTATCGTAGGTTACATCCTCACAAGTCAAACCTTGACAAACTTAGCTATAGGAAATTCCCCGGGCTAGACGATTTTCGTATGACGTCAATCCTTCAAAATACCAACTAATGAAATTGCTTGTAAGAATCAAGTGTTTGGTAGTAGTCATTCTTACTCATTCTTGAGTCGGAAGAAAACCTAACACAACTAATAAATAACGCAGTAATAACAAACTATTAACACTACTGTAGAAAATACACCGATTTTCACACGGTCTATGCAACACATGCGTTTAGTTTATTTACAATCGATATCGGGATATCCCTTAACCAAGTCGTGAATGAAATGGTGCTTTTGATTGGCTACATGCAGGTATGATGTAGCCAATCAAAATAGTGAATTCTAGCCCGGGAATATCCTAGCTAAGTTTGTCAGGGTTTCGTGGACACATGTGGACACAGAAACCCTGTCTTGTGAGGATGCGTAGGTTTCTGCTTAGGTTTAATTATTTACTGAGCTAGACGCGCATTACGTGTCTCATCAATGACGCTCAAACCAAACATTTTGGAAAGTCAAATTATAAAAAGTTGCATCAAATTCTGCTAAAGTTATCTACACCTTGAGAATAGGAAAAAGTACTTGCAATTAAAACATTTTATAGGAATTTAATGGCAGTTAAAAAATATCAATGAATGAATCAATTATTTGTTTACACACGTACATGTATATTTTTACTAAGCAGATCCATTGACCAAATGGGAGCAAATTAAAATAAAAGTTACTACGCCAGAGGCGCGGTACTCCTATTGTTATTATCAATCATTTCAAGGTTAAAGAATTCACATGTTTAGGAACTTGAGTCATCTAAACAACATACACTTACACCAAACAACCCTAGAATGTTTACTTTTAAGCAATTGTACAACAATATAATTGCGACATTTCCGTCGATGTATTGAAATCATCGATCTTGCAATGTTTAGCTCTTATTTTGTAACCCCTCCAATGGGCAGCAATTCGAGCAAAAATTAACAAAATTAAAAACAGACCTAATTTTCTTCTAACATAAGTTATAAGATAAAAACATACGTAACCTTTAAGAACAGACAACCATTTGGACAAAAAACAGACGATCAAAAAAAAAACAGACACAAAATCCAAAAACAGACAAAAATGTTAATAACACACATTAAAAGACAAAAACAGACGTTTTTCGAAACAGACGGACAAACAACGAGACGTTACTTAGGATTACAGTTATAACAGACGTTATAGATACTCAGATGTTTAAAACTAATAGAAATTGCCTGCAGTTTTATTCCTCTATTGTAGAGTATGACTTGTTTTGAATACCATTGACAGGTAAAATTTAATAAGCTCCGTTCCAAACAGGTTTTTCGATGATATTCATCAAATATTAAAGTCAAGATACAAAATTAGACAATAGAATTATTACTGATGTGACGTGCGGTTAACTTTTTTATTCAAATGAATGTGAACATTTTACGTTAAATCATTAGATTAAGCAGTACTAAGTAGTAACATCTATTCTAACAACTGAAACAATGGATGTAAATCCAGCTACTCTGGAAAAGGTGTTTGTAATACGTGGATATAAAAAAAATTAAAAGATATTTGTATTTTTAATACATGTATGTTGTATAACCAGACTACCCCCCAAAAAGCAAAAAGAGCATCCCTTTCCGTCAACTAGGAACACTCTGCGCAGATCAAAGGGTGGAACACACGGAACCATCATCAGTAGTTACATTAAAACTACAAATGATAATTTTACACAATTTTAATTACATTATTATATAATTAAACCTTTTGCATCAAAGCCGAATCATCGTAACCCTTAAACATATGTGTTATCTTGTTTTAAAATATATTTGGTTTTGGATGAATGGAGAAACTTAGCATGAATTTACTATTCTTACTAGGAATCTATACGAGCTAGCGTATAACAATATTACTGGAATCAATCTCAATGGGACGAGATATAAATTAAATCTTTCACAGATTTTTTCAGACACAATTTTAAAACGTATCATCGTCGATCAATTGGAGATCAAGAAAACACTACCCTAGTTAAATGTTGTTGCTCCCTTTAAAAACGTCTCAAATTTCAAGAAATTACACTGTACTTTAGATCATTAGACATTCATTTGTAAACGCATCAAACTGGTTTTTTGACCAAAATGTATCCGTCACCATGTTGTTGAACTAAGAGTGAGAACGGTAAACATAAGCTAAAGGAATTTTCTTTGTTGTGATCTTGAACTAGATGGAAGTAAGTCGAACTAGTTTAAGTAGTCTTATACTAATAATAATACATTTACAAACGTCTTTTTTGTTATTGAAAAATGTTAAGTCGATTATTCAGTAAGTATGCGAACTAATAAATTGCGACATTGCTAATAAATGAACAATCTAATTTACAAAAGACTGCTAAAGAAATAAAAAATAAAAGCATTAATTTGAAAAATAACAGTAATAATATCAAAAACTGTTACAATAAAAACACCGGCAGCGTATTGAACGGTTTTAAAAGTGCGATTCAATTACCTTAAGTTGCAGATCTGTCATTGTAATGTAATAGAGAAAGTAAATCTTGCAACAATTCAATATCTTCATGAAAGAATATTATAACGTTATTGTATAAAGACTGAAAGACATTAACCAGAGAAATGGCAAAATGCCTAGCTTCTGTTGTACTCTTTTGAAAAACACTAATTGAATTTCAAAAACTTTGTCGACTTTTGGATGAAAATGACTACTTAATTAAATATTTCTCTTCCTATTATCGTTACCAAAACAACTTAATTTATTAAAGAAATTCCGCTGCACGTAACATTTTTTTGTATCGCTTTCTTTTATGTACTCATTATATTTCGAAAAAGTACACGGTCATTGATGTATATCAATAAAGGATTTCATAAATGTATTGTGCTATTTGAATAGTGAAATAAATTTGATATTAGTAATTTGCAAGAAACCCTTCAAACGCCATGAAGACAACATTGACTGCTTATTCTGGCGACTTCATACTACACCAAACAATCGTGTATATAAGTATTGTAACATAGTTATATTTCATGTATGTGAGTTTCGTCCGTGCGGCCGAGTCAGGTTGTTTTTCGCATATCTGAACTAGTACTGATGTGCATCAGCTTTATAGCAACACTTCATTTGTTCTGACAAAGCCATTGCACACAAATATGACAAGCATCAAACACGAAAAGCGAACAAAAAGTAATAAACATAAGTGATGTCAGGTGTTCTCGTGCTGGTTGAGCATATTCTATTTCACTACTGACACCTGCAGTATATCACATGTTCAAAATTAAAGTGAAGTCACGAACGAGACTGTAATGCAATTGTTGTATTTGCCGTTTTTGACTGATATCACAATAAACATACACACTTCAGATTTTGATCAATATTATTGTTTGTTTTTTTATTTGGTATCAATGTCATTATTTAACACGCAAGATTGAGTTATCTTTCTTTGTTTTCTTTGCAACTATTTAAATCTATGATCTATCATCATCATGTATTTTAACATTTGGATACAATTCAACATCACGTGAAGTCGACAAGATTCATATATCATTTTGTATTTTTTTTTAAGTGAAGGTAATAACAAAATACCGAACACCGATGAAACTGTCAAAAAAAACCAATCCACAAATCAAAGTCAGAGAAACCGGCAAACTCCAGAAACAACAACCAACATAAAGCAACTACAGCAATGGTCCTGACATGGTACAAGCATTTCAAAAGAAATGGTGAGTTAAACCAGGTTTTATGGCATGCCAAACCTCCCGCCTCTATTACTGTAGAATTTGAGTTAGTTGATTAAAATAGGTGTATCCAATAATCAACGTAGCACGTTCACTGTACACTGAATGTAAAATTGAGAAAGCTATCCGTAACCATATAATCAAACGAGATAGAATATTGTTCGACAAAGGAGTTGTATCTATAGTAAAACTTATTAAAAACTTATTGAAGTTTCATGGAAAATCCTATCATTATAGTAGCACGAAGATAAAAAATTAGTACCAAAAAAAAACAATTTTCTTGCAATTCAACACTGAAAATCAATATATGTTATATTTTAGCAATATTCGCTGTAAATATTCTTTCACGGCGAAATATGTATGTACAAATACCATTTTAAGAATAGGAAGTACTTCCTCGCAATTCATAAACTGTTCTTTGATTGTTCAATTATACACATATAACGCATTTGTATTGATGGCCTAAACCATAGCATTACATTCATAGTTCTTATTATCGACTAGACCAGTAATTTAATCATTTCTAAACGCATAAATGTCTGCTGTACCCAACAAATACTGGAATAGGTATAATACAAGCTAAAAATGTATTATGCTCAATTCCATTTAGATCAAAACATAATTCAGTATCGGTCGAATGTTCCGGAATTTAATATTAGACTTGTGAAGGTTTTTGTATTAGTAATTTATCCATTGTTACTGAAGTAATTATTCTAGACTTCTAACATTCTTTTAGTTTTATTGATAGACAAGAATACTATATGTTACTTGAAGACGTCACCTTAACGTATTTTTTTTTAATTTCCTGCAAATTGGGGCAATTTGTTTGTTTTACTGGTGTTTAAGGCCTCTTTCATCAATATTAAGCTATACTGTAGCAATCAGTTTGTATTCAGAAGGAAGACCGAGTACCGGGTGAAAATCATTGACATTCGATAGGAAAACGGGGAATCTTTGTTAATAAATATTGGCGTCGAACAAACGTAGACTCGAATCCACAACCTCAATATGTTGACAAGCACATGATGAATATTGGACTAACTAGTAAAGCCACTAGAACACAAATTTGCCTACTGAAAAAAGTATGCATGGGAATGGGTAGGGATGGAGAATTTGGCCTTTTGAAGCGGCTTCAATAACCCTACTGTGTTTAAAAACTACAAAAAGCGATCCTTATCATGCAAGAAGCGTGACACCCTAAACACGTGAACCTCTATAGTGCCATATTATAACAAAAGTGCCTCCCATATCCGCCACTTTGGGATGCTATGGGCAGCTTTTTAAGTTCGGTACTGAATTAATTTATTGATTGGGTGTTTGTTTTACGTCCAGCGAGCAGTATTTTTGCTATATTCAGTACGAAAACAAGTTAACAAACAAGAAATCAACGGAAAAATGTGGTACATAGGGAAAACAATTTTGACTGTCACTGGAAAAGTATGGGGTATTGGGTAGGGGCGTTTTAATTGAGTCCTTTTTGGCGGCTTCAAAGAACATGAGCCTACTCTTTTTTCGAAATCTACAAAAGGGGTCTTTATCCTGCAAGGATCACGGCACTCTACAAACACTATCCACTGGGATCCGCGGTTAGAATTTCCGGTTTGTGACCCGACACCCTCTAACGATGCGCTCTCCTCCACGTGGGAACCCGCTGGGCGGTGGGTCGATCAATGGGAACTCTACGTGTACGGTCCCATTCTATTACTGGAAACATTTAACAGCATGATCCCAGTACAGCATTGTGTCAATGTTCCGCAGTTGATTCATTTAGTGTTACTTTAAAAACCAATTATTCATACTTGAATTTTATTGCACTGTAATCTATTTTATGCTTATCTGACTGCTCCATAATGGAGTAAGAGAGTGTATGATTCAAGTTTTTATTGTGTTTTAATAGCAATACTAAAAATCTTTTTGACGTCTATTCTTGTCTATTATTCAACATAAAAATTCCGTTCCATCTACCAAGCCAAGGTATGCTTGTAAAGTTTGTATTGTATTATCTACTAGTGTCTATTTTGACATAAAATTCCTATAAATATCTCTTTTTTTAATTTTTGCATTATTTACCAAGCCAGGGTATTGCTTCTAACATATATGTTTTAACGTAGTTTGTTTGTAACGTTGTTTATTTACAAGTACAACTCTCGACAGTTCTTCTTTAAAGAAAATTATTATTTGTTTTTAAAATATTTTCGATCAGAATGATTTCATTTTTGAAAAATTTATATTAATATTTTCGCCACGATTTTCGAGTTACTTAAACACGCACTACATTCATCCGCGTAACATATAATTATTTCAGAAATTAATTGGTATTTCATTAAAACTTGATGATAGCTTTCACATATGATAACGCCATTCTTATAGTAGTTTACAAAGAAGTATGTAATGTAGACGAATACATTTTCTGTTTGTTACTCTCTTACTTCTGATTGTTTGCTTTCCAATGTTTACTTCAAGATATATAATTGATCAGTATTTGTTAAAATTCTATTGTTCACAAACATATTTAAGTGAACTTTCATCTTGTGTACATCAACTGTAACATATGGTGTACAAACTTTATCTGAGCTACTAAGCTGTTATAAGCGGATATGGAGAGGACAGCAATATGGCTGGAGGTCAACATACTTAAGAAGAAACATTGACCTCGTGAAAGTTCAGAATAGTGTAAATCCGCCTTTTCAGTTCAATGTTGATTTATCAGCGATTATCAGTAAAGTAGTTATAGGACATGCAGAACTTTGTATTGATATCTTAATCTTAATAATTCAAAGAACACGATTAGTTTTTATCACTTTTATTTCTGATTTAAATTTTTATGTCGAGATGATGACAGAAGGGTTACAGATAAAAAGGAAACAAATGAGTTCTTTCCCTGCATTTTGTTTGTGTTATGTCTAGGTATATGGTTGCTAACGACTTTATGGTCAGTTACTATGGTTTTGGTGTACAAAGCAAGTGGTTCTAAGTCAGAAAATGTATGGTTGCTAGGGACAAAATGTCACTTCCGGTTATACAATATGATATGATATTTGAATTACGGTGTCGGCCATGAAAATTGCTGCCCATAACTATTCGACTTTTGGTCTTAAATCGAAGGGTTTGACATATTGGTCACAAAACACTAATATGTTTACTTGTCGGCCATGAAAATTGCTGCCCATAACTATTCGACTTTTGGTCTTAAATCGAAGGGTTTGACATATTGGTCACAAAACACTGATATGTTTACTATATAATCTATAACGGTTTAAAAGTTATTGACAAATAACGCAGTTTACGATATGTTTTTGCCGCCATTTTGAAACCACACAACAAAATCATGTACTTCTTGTGATCAAATTGTAGGTCTTTCAATTCTCTTTCAAATGAACCATATGTTTCATTCATCATCTGTAACGTTTAAAAAGTTATAAACGAATAATCATGTTCAAAATACGAATCAAGGGCAATAACTCAAAAACGACAAGTTTTACGCTTTTGTACCTGAAGCATTATTTGTACATTTCGATTTGACGACCATTTTCCCTTGAATTACCTGCTTCCATTTCGTACGGTATACGTGTTATTCTATAAAAAACAGTTTACGGTGTCGGACATTTTTTAAATGGCTGCCCGTAACCATTCGATCTTGGTCTTAAATAGACGAGCTTGTTATGATCGTCACAAAAACACATGTTTACTATATTATCTCTGACGGTTTAAAAGTTATAAGCTAAAAACTTATTAGCCGAAACGTGTCAAGGGCCATAACCTTGAAAACGGTTTTCGCACAATTTTCGACCCTTATATCAATGAGAGGAACATTTTTCTGATATATTGTTTGCTTCAATTTTTTTTTATTGTTTTGAGTTAAATGGAAAAAAAAATTCCGTGGCGGCCATTTTGAAAATTATGGACTGGAAAAAAATTTGATCCCGGATATGTAATAAGGACCCTAATATCTACTTGAAAACCAAGTTTTGTGGAAATCAAACAACTTCGACGTTTCAAAAATGTGTAACCAGGAAATGGATCGATTTTTTTTGCATGACAAATCATGGCCATGAGTCAGACAACATTTTCCCTACTTTAGATTTTTTTTATATCTGTCATGGTTTCTGAGTTAATATTAACACAATGGTAAACAGTGTTTGGAGAGATAACTCCGTTTCTAAAAATAGATAGGTTTCGAGGGTGATACAGGTCGAGCCCAGTCAGTGTCGGCTAAAAGTGCCAAGTTTCGAATCGATACGTCAAGACACTTTTTTGACAACTGCGGCAGAAAAAAAATAATCATAAGAAATGCAGTAAGGTCTGTCCACTGTAGTGGGAAAGACCTTAAAAGCAAATGGTAATATATTTTAAAAATACAACAGACGAGTAGGCTAATACAAATGTAGCCTTTAGTTGTACTGAAAATGCAGGGGATTTAATGCAGTGTTCTGCCTTCCTTTTCAAAAATGTGTACTAGTGTTAACGAGTCTGTCGTGTTCTGGTTGTTGCAGTAAATGTCGTCATTTGAATTCTAATTGATAAGATCGTGCTCATTGGGTTTAACGTCAAATCCTAAAGAAGATTTGCGGTGCTCCTTGTCATGGAGTATCTAGTGGTGTCAAAATATCAGACCCATCGGCGGCGGCAGGAAAAGGATCTTCTTCAGTAATAACGAGGACTAACAGGACACCGCAAACATTATTCATGCTAATGTCGATTTCTAATTTTTTTAAATGAAAATGTTATTTATGTTTTATCTCCAATGCATTTGTTATTTAAAAAAAACAAAAGTTACAAGGAGCTCAAACATTTGTAATTTATGTCCATTCGAACTTAGTCCGCACTCGAATTAGGTGATTTTCCTTTATTCAACAATGTAAACTATGAATCAGACTAGAAGTGAACTGTTACTGAATGGTTTGCATTTAATTCATAATGAATAGATTGTTCAAACAAATTACCGTCCGTGATACAAATGTACGCCGCACAAGACATTTTCATTTCCGAAATTCTACTCTTCTACAATAAATTATATTAACAATTGAGATATGAGGTTAAATTTAAGTTAAATAAAGCGAGACAGGAAAGCAACTTTCTCTAATTTTGACGTAATATTTCAACCGCTTGACCGGTGTGGAAAATATAGTTCTCGTCACTAGTGAATCTGTTGTTCTCAGCAGTTAATTGGTTTAAAATACCGCGTATTCAAGTCATAAACGTAAACTTGGGGTTGGAGAATTTGTATTTCATTTCGCAAATTTACTACTTTTTAAAATTAGAGAACCAGAATCTAACATTAGTACTCTATGATTATCGGATTTCTCTAATTTCGATAGTTAAATTATGAAAATTTAAGTTCTCGCCAATAAACTGAATGGGGGACACGAAAACAGACGATTCACTTAAAACAGCAGCAGAAGTAAAGAAATAAAACAAGTTAAATATTATTTAAAAAAAAACTAAAAATTATGACGCAGTTATGTTTATTACTACGGGCTTTGGAAAAGTGCAGAAGTTGACAGTTGTTTTTACCGCTATGAAACAATCCAAATCCATATAAAATTTCACCCCAAAAAATTGACCATATAAATGAGATTTTCCACCTATATCGAAAGCTAGGCAGAACACTGATTGAAGATATATAAATAATACATGTGATTTTTTTAAAGTTAAAATATACGAATTATTTGCATCTATAATAATAATAATAATAATAATAATAATAATAATAATAATAATAATAATAATAATAATAATAATAATAATAATAATAATAATAATAGTTATTATTATTATTATTATTATTATTATTATTATAAAACATGATTATGATCTTAAAGATCACAACTGTGTCCCGAAAACGACCAGGAGGACCCTTAAGTTCAGACATTTATTCACAGAAACTTTTTTTATCAGGAAACAAAGTTTCGTGCAAATCAGAGCATATTTTTTATTTTGGCTTTCATCATTGATTCAAAATGGTAGCCAATGTACATTATAGTGTGCAGCATATTATATTCACATCATATACCAATTTTCATTAAAATCCATAAAATTTAGAATTTGTCAAGATGGCAGCCAACTTTTAAATTTTAACACTGGAAGGCATCACTTCAAGTCATGACCTATTTTTGTGTAAAGTTTCATATCGATCCAATTTAAGGTCTCCGATAAAACGGTCAGACAAAATTTTGGCGGAAAGTGGAAGAAAAAATAATTGAACATGAAATGAACTCATGGATCATAACTGGCTCCCAAACGACTCCCGTTGACCCTCAAGTTCAGACATCCATTTAAAGCAACTTTATCTATCAGGAAACCAAGTTTCGTGCAAATCGGGGCGTTTTTCAATTTTATCGACCAAAATTCAAAATGGCCGCCATTTTAAGATGGCTGTCATGACCAATTCAATTTGTATTACTACCATCCATTCGTGCAAATCGTAACATTTTGAATTTTTTGGCGGCCATCTTGGATTCAAAATGGGTGCTATAGAAAGTCAACATGTGCGTCCTATGATGCAGTATAACATACACTTTAGCCATCACTTTGTAATATATAAATTGTCTTCTTTTACCCTTTTAATTTTTTAACTTTTTATTAACTGGACAATATTCCTATACTGTAGGTTGTACATTGAATATTTTGGCACTTTGCAAATACATGAAAACGGACAGGAAAATATTGAAAACCATTTATGAGATCGCTCATAATTTCCACACTTTCAATTCAAAAAGGTATCAAAATGAACGGCATAGCGCAAAACGTTTGTAGAATTACACATATAACACACAAGTACTTTGATACCCAAGTTTTGACACATTCCTCCAGCTTAAGGTACGCTATAAAAGAACTGTCACTATCATAAGGGGAAATATTTGTGTACTGTTATCTACCATTTGCCATTTGGATATGATTATCTGACATTTGTATATATATTCGTTGTTCACTCGATTTTGGATAGTTGCATTATGATTTTGGACATAAACTACCGCAATTGTAAATATTGGTGTGTTTATTTTCCTCCGATAACTTTATTTCACAAAAATATTACGGATTTCGGGTTTTTGAAGCCCCTTTTATTTTTGTATTTTTTACATACATTGTTTGAAATATGGTTCAAAGTTCAAAGAGACCTGTCTTATGCCCGGGGCTATAAGTTGTCTAGTTTAGAGCAAAACGTTGAGTAAGATTGGACTTTCTTTAACGATTTTAATATCAATATTGTAAACAAAGTAGTAAAGGAGTAAACATATTGCCGCACAGACAGTACAATATGTCTTGCTCAGATACGTCACGAATGCTAGTAGAAAGTAGAAAGATAGAAGTCACTGATGACAGCGCCGCAAACCCTATTCTCAATATGATTCTTAATGTAGTAGCACGTTTTAAAAAAAGTTTACAGAAAATGGAAATCAACATTGAAAAAACAAGTTAGAGTCATTGAGACATGACTTTTGGCAGTCTCTGCGAGAGTAAGAACACTCGAACATTCTGTTACAGATGTACGTAAGAAATTAGCAGAATGTGAATCTGTAGGTCACAGAACGGATCAGTCTTCAGAACAAAATTTCAGTCAATCGAACAGTCTGATGAAATAACAATGCTTAAACTTGAAGTACTATTTCTAAAGTGTCGATCGATGAAATATAACCGGACTTCGTGAGGGATGAGGATACCGAAGAAGTACTACGTTGTGTATATGCGCAACGAGCTGACTTGAATTTGGGGACGTGCACAGTTATAAAACGCTGAATAGCGATAGTAGAGGACCTCCTATAGTGGCACGATTTCTGTATCCACTTAAAATCGTCTTTAGCTGCGCCAACAGGCTTAGGGGCAAACCCTACGGCATCAATTAGCAGTTTCCGTAAGAAATTGAACAACGTAGAAAGCAGTGAACCCCATTATGAAACAGGCTAAGCTCGGAAAAACATGTAGTAATGTTCGAGATAAACTTTATATTGACAATGTCATGTGTACAAGCAATATTCTACACAAGAAGAATCTTTCTCCAACAATAACTAAGCCAAAGTAAAAGACAGAGACAGGGGCTGTCTCTACAACAGTTTAAAGCTGAAACGTCATTGTTGATGATATTGGAAAAAAATCTTGTTAACGCAGCTACCGATTCGTTTTTTAAACCTGACAATTCCAAACCATGGTATAACAGATAATGAGCTATGTCAAGAAAAAAAATTTCAAACAGAAAGAAAGATATATAGTTTAAAAACGCCGAGAATAGACTGCGCATGATACGAGCTAGTAGAATTTCATTGAAAACAAGCATATACTGACTTAAAAAAAAATCGAAAACGTATATCGTAATTTGTCTAAGAAAGACCCAAAAAAATTAAGCTAAATTTCAAATAAGATAAAAAGGACAAAAAATGAAACTTCAGAAATACCAATTCAAACGCTAGATGCACATTTTAAAGAACTGAATGAAGCCGAGTAGCCAAGAAACGATGAAGTTTTCAACTTTGATATTGGAAATATAAACGAAGAAACTCGAAAAGTGTTTTCAAATTTGATCAATGGGAAAGCTTTGCAGATGAAACATGTGAATCATGCAGCACTTTACAGTCTACACCACTAAATAATTAAGTTGTATTGTACTGCATACAGTATAAGCTTACTTTTAGTTATGTTCTGCAGGTAATATTTGGTTGCTTAACAATAACAGTTAATAGCTTATGATAAATACTGCTTATCCTAAACTACATTTTGCTGACAAAATTATCAATAGAACAGTGTTAAGGCAAGAAACATGACGTCACTAACTGATATCCTGTTACTATATACACTTATCAATGACACAGACAATGCTATTGCAATTGTTTGTTAGCGATGGAAGTATAGCGATTGAAGACGTCTAAATGCTCCGCATACAGGAAATCATCATTCCATCTATCTAGGATATTTGTGAAGCTAGAGTAATGTTAAATTAATACGTAAATTACGAATGTCGTTAGAATGTGTTGTAGGCTCATTTGACAAATGAATAAAATCAAAATAATACCATGTAGTTTCTATGAAAAAAAATATGACAGATAATCACTCTTCTAGATTTCTGCTCAGAGTTCCCGTGTTATAACCTGACTTATCACAACGAAACAGATTGTACATATTTGAACATTTTATAGAAAATTTGTTCATAGAGGAAAGTTTTAACTTTGCAATTAAGTGATACAAATTAGACATTTACGATCTGTTCTATAATAAAGTGTATGATAAAATTGTAATATTTATCACTCAAGCAATCCAGTTGTAGACAAAACATCTTCATTTATTAACATCAGACACAATAGTGTACAAGAATATAAATTTAATACACCTCGCAGGTTTACAGCAAATGGGCAAGATTTTCTTAGAAATGATGATAAGTTTCTGTTAAGTTCAGTATGACAATTAATCAGAAGACTTATTGTAATTTTAGGGGTTGTTAATATAATACAGGGGGGATTTTTTCTACGCATATCTTATATTGCTGCATTTTGACACATAAAAATATAATAGAACTCATCGCCAATTCCTTGCCTATAGAGATGACTAATTTTTTGTTATCTTGGGATCCCAGCCCATCTACCTGTTTCTACTGATAATTTTAAGTTAGAACAGTTTTACAATTTGATAAATATCGCAGTCGTTATGCCTTACCAAATATGGTTCTAACTTAAATTATTTTTTGAATTCAAAGGAAAATTCACTTTTCTATGAAATGTTTAAATTGGAAAACCATGATTGGATAAAATGAAGTCGTTGGAAAATTTTTTTTTAACCACTGTTCTATTAACTGGAATTCAGATAATCATCCAGGATAGATTTAACGTCAACTTGAACCTATCTGGATGTCTGGAGTACATAGAAAACATTATTTTATACATGATAGACGACAATTTAGTACCTACCATCTTAGCGAATCAACAATAAGCAGTAACGTACCTTTAAATAATACAGGAATATAGTACGAAAAGGCTAAAAGATTCATAGGAATTATTATTTCAACAATCTTCATTAAAATGACATCTTACGTCACTACGTCAAAAAGCTACTTGATTAAAGTTTGACGTCTTGAATAGTTGTATGTAGAATAATTTATTGTTTGAATGGTTTCTCAACTTTGTTAAAATATGCAATGGGCACATGTGTGTGTTGAAATATTCGACACAAAGATTACAATAAATGTTGTTATATGTTTGTGAAAGTTAGTTTAGTAATTATGCCACTATGGGAAAAAACGTTTAACATGTGTAAGATTCCTTTAAATTTAAAAACATCTAAATCATACAATATAATGTATTTAGAACTAGAATTATCCCTTATTGTATAGATATAAAACAAAACTAGGTGTTTTTGTGGAAAACTAAAACGGATAAACAATATTTTTTTATTTTGTATAGACTGTCAAGTAAATGAAAATAAGAGTATACAAATTAACTGGATCATTAGTAAAACCGATATTTTGTGAACGTTGCTTTTCTAATATTGGGAAACAGAAGACATTTTTAACAATAAAGAAATCGCTGTCAACTATAACACAACAACGACTAGATAACCGGTTAATTTACAATTATAATTGTTGCACACATATTTTCGAAGCTACAAGTTCTAGAGTTTATAAACTAGAGAATTATTAGGGGGAAACTATAATGTTTAAGAAATGATACAAAAACCTCTTTTGAACAGATAAAGTACAACAAATACAAAGCTTTATATTAAAACATTGACTAAAGGGCAAAATCGTAAATGCAAATTATGTAATTGTTGAAAATTGTAGATGTATATCTTAGTTTTTCAGATGCTATTAACTTGATTAAGATACGTAAGCAGGCGCTTGAGTATATGATTAGACAATTCATCTATAAATATGCCACTAATCGTCAAGTCACTCAAACAAGAATAATCACTGGATTTCATATTAAGTATCAAAATCTAGTCCGTTTTGATAAAGATGAAAATCTGTATAAAACACGTTTTATCTTAAATTGTGTAAATAAGTACTTTACAGAGGTTGTGTAAGTTGTCAATAAACTATATACTACAATAAGAAAGTGTTAGTGGGTTAGATATACTTTGCAATATATAGTTGCTATTAAAAAGTCTTCACCGTTCTACTGCGTTTATTTCACATCTAGAATCGAACCGTCAGTCATGAACTTAATGAAAACGGGTGTAGAAATAATGGCTTCTTTACCGTCTTCGTAGCGCTTTCTATTATTTAATTAATGACACAGACATATTTATGACAACTGACATCACTGATATCATTTAATAGTCTTATATACGTCTTCAAAGAGTCAATAAATAAATGGATATCTATCTATTTACTGTAATATCTCCAACCACTTTTGATTCATTTTATTGATAGTTCAGTCGCTTATTTCAATAATACCGTAGATGTGTATTTGTATTTGTTAAAATACCCTAAAATTTCAATATCTATATTTTACTTGTATTCCTGTTTTTTTAATTTGGCTTGTAAGTTAATTTCAAATTAGAAATACAATTTTTTTATTATGTAAATGTGCTGCAAATTCTAAATGAAGGTCCTAAAAACTTATAATTGATGTAATAAAATGTTTGCTTCACGCCCAGCTAGCGATACCTTTGTTGTATGTAGACCAAAACACATTTCAAGGTGTACATGACTTTTGTAGCGGCAACATTGTGTCTAGTCTTTTCCAAAGTCTGCCTAAGGAGTCTTTATCTTAAACAGAGCGTGACATTTTCCAAACATGATACTCACCATGGTCCGCTAAAATGCTTTCCGTATAAATGCATAATAGCATTCAAACCAGAGGACTAACTGTTGAGTCAATGTCAGTTCTTTGAGTCTATCAGTCGGAATATTTCCAAAAACATATATAGCGTTTTTTTCTCGTTTTTTTTAATTATATTTCAAAGCACATTTAACGAATCATATAAATATATTGTTCATTATATTTCACTTAAATCGCAAAAATGAACCAAAACGGCCCTCACATTCTGAGTTTTACTTAATCAGAATGAACGCATATTTTGTTAAAAAGATAATTTTTTATTTTGACCACATATCTATAATTCTGTGACTTTGTTATTTGCATCTACCCCAAAGGAACATAAAATAGGATACTAAATACACAACTATGTCAGCCTTATACATTTACTATATGTAGAAAAATAGCAAAGAAACCCGACCGAACAAAAAAAGCCAAAAGAGACATTTACAAATCTGGATAAAGACAAACACAACACAAAAACCAAAAACACAAAAAACAGAAAGAGAGTAATCCGAACCCAATAAAAACCGTGGGTGCAATCATGTGCTCCGGACGAGTAAGCAGTGCCTGCCTCTAATTAGGAACCCTTTGAGTTACTCATTGTCATGTCTAGGGAAAAGTCAAATCCAGGAATAGGAAAAACTACCTATGATTCAGATCGTATTTGAGAATAAATCAAGTCATAGTGACATCCATAGAACTTCTGAAGAGATAACATCAACACGGGTACAAGCCCTTGTTTGAGTAGTTTAGCAGTCAACAACAGTGATCGGTCTAGAAAATCTAGATCTAGAATAACGTATAAGTTGTAAAATGTACACACCATACGCTAAAGTTGCTGGAATGTTGCTGTCGATGAACGTGAAGTTGAAGTCATCACGTTTGTCGTAGAGTCTAGTTTTTAGTTTTCCTGAGTGTATTTCTAGACGTAGGTCTAAGTAAGAGGCTGACCTTATTGTATTTGTGGTCTCTTTGATTTCAAGCTCGCTAGGTATTTATATCGTCTCTTTCCGTTTTCTCTGAAAAAGCAGCATTTTATAAGATCTTTAAGCTTGGTTTTAAGCTGCATATGAGAGATGGCAGAATAGAGTGTCCAAAAAATCAAATATTTTAATGCTGTAACAATGGTAAAGAGATCCAGACCTCAAGAGGTCCATCATGTCTTTTTATTTTTTTAATATCAACATTTCATTTATTCTACTCCTGGAGTAGAAAGTGTTACTGTATTTTTAGACCATCCTGCTATGAAACGCTGTCTGTATGGATTTTTGTGAAGCTTTGATATCCAATACAATAAAGGGATATCGCAATCTTCGACTTTGATTTTGAGACCAAAGGATGCTTATATCGATTTGGGATTTTCGATAATTTCTTCTTTTGAAAGCGCAGTGAATGTGTAAGTAGGAATGCCAAGTGAACTGTCAATGCCTTACTTACTAATTAAACACTCAAAATAAATAATGTTTTAAAAGTTTACAGCTGGCGGAAAAGCACACTTTACGACAAATGGATGATTGTAATTGTTTTGTGTGGCAACATTCCAACAGCACTTGCATATGGAGTATACATTTCCAAATTGATCCGATGCTCAAAAGCTTGTATTTGCTATCCATATATTCTTGATAGAGAGTGTCTGACAGAAAAGCTACCTAAGGGATTCAAATTTTACTGTCGCTATAATGACTTCGTTGACCATTACGGGATATATGTGTCACAAATGACCATTGAATTTTTTTCATTTTGTCGTAACCAGCCTCCCACCTTCTTACTGCAGATTACCCATGGATATGACTAGCAACCGGATTTTAACTTAAGTAATACGACGGGTGCCACGCCTGGAGTGGATAAGATTTTGCTTTTTAATAAGGTACCCCTTTACTTACCCCCTCCTCGGATTTAGTTGGATTCTGGTTACTCAATGTTTAGCGTTTGTGTTGTCTGTTTGTTGTTTTTTCCAAACTTTTGTTTGACCATGGTTTTGTCTATCGCTGACTCGATGTTTTATGATCCCTCTTAGGTATCTTTGATTCCTTTTCATCTATTTCAACGTAATTTTGTTTATATGCGTTCTACATTCCTCTTATCATGACAAAAATGACAAAAAAAGTTCTTACTATTGTTTGTATCTCTGTGCATTCAAGATAACCGTATAACTGGATAATATTTCGATAAATATCTATTTTGATATTTATAGATAAGCTAAGTGGTCGACAAACCGTGCTATCGACGAACATGTAGCGTACCATTAAAAGATTAAGAAATCTGAATACAAACAAACAAATTCATTCGACAAAATATATTATCAGCAATCATATTTCAATAACACTCTCATATTTACTCTCATTGCAGCGGATGTTAGCAGAACAAATTTCAATGACAATACTAGTTAAGATCAAGAATTATAACTCACTCTCATCCTTAAGGCCATATGTAAATGTCTTCCGCTATTAAAACCCTCGTGTTGCAGTGTGTTAAAATAAATGTTCAAATAACAGGTAACTAGGGGAAATCAAATTTTAGTGCAAGATCTGAGACGGCCAGTTCCGCACGTCACATCCCGACTAAAAACATTGAATATTTAGAATAATGATGACAAAAATAACTTGTAATACACAAAAATGTATTATTAATTGTTTTGTGATCCAACGTATATTATTTATTTGTTTATTTCATAGATAAACTCCTACACACTTGCAAAAAAATCCGTTTTTTTTATAAGAGAACTTTGTATGGCAATTGTCACAATAAAATTCTATAAAATATAATATAAAATGTTATTAATATGAAATTACTTTAAATTAGAGCATTGGTTTAAAAGATTGAACCCGCCTAAGTTAAAGAAATTTTAGGATTTCGGAAAGGTATCGGAATATATGGTACTGTGTATTGGTGTCACAAAAAGAAAATTGCTGACAAAAAAGACGTTGTATGACAAAATGGATTTTGCTTGACTACGGCCTGGAAAATCATCTACTATCTTCAAGCATTGCTTTCTTGTACTTATTAGGCGTCTTTGAAATTTTTTTTATTTTAATATGTTCTTTAGCATTGTTTATTTCACCGTCGTTTTCTACCTCTGCATTAATAAGTTGGTTTATCCTCAACCACAGCACAAAATTAAAACTTTAACTTATTTGCGGCAATTTCTGTGGATTCTGTTACCTGCAGAGAAAACAACTGTATGTAGATCATAAAGAAATAAAACAAATAAAATTTCATATTTTACTATGCAGGTAAAATATATTATTATACGTACAATTTGTATGTTTTGTTTTATTACTAGTGATTTTAAAGAAAAATAATTGTTATCTGCAAATAGTCCAAAAACGTATTCAATTTAAAAAAAACGATCTAGAAGCTGTATTTTAAAAGATTTTTGTTAAGTCTTTAGGCATACAACTAAAATATCTTTCACAGGCAGTTTATGTGTTCCTGTGTTTTTTGTGATTTCGCATACCGAGGATTGAACTCCGTCATCATTATGCAACCTTGCAACAGTGAATGAAATACGGAATAGGATTGTGGAGATAGTATTAAGAAAAATTACCTTGCATTAACAGGAGATTTATTAAGTAGTGGTTCATGTTATTTTTATTGTTATTATTTTATTATATATATATATATATATATATATATATATATATATATATATATATATATATATATATATATATATATATATGAAACAATTAGTATAATTGTTATAGTACCTCCGTCAAGCTAAGCATTTGATATGCACAGCGTCCGGATCGCTTCAACAAGATTTTCCGAATTATGATGCAATATGTTTTACATAATTTCTATCAACAATATCTTCCTAGAGTTCAATAACTTTGCATTTTTTTTGATAATATGGTATTTGAAAAACTTTTACTCTGCCTAATTTATCTAGAAAATAATGACGTTTTAGCGCAACAACATATTTGTCATAGTTTTAGCAGCACTGAGAATCCTGAATACTGATTATACTTTTATACTTATCGACCTTTTTAATCGACTGCTTCTTATAAGAATCAATAATTCAAGGCTTTTTCCCACTCAGACAAGGTATAAACCAAACGGTCTTCTTGTTTTTTTATCCATTTTCTGACATCATACTCCTTTATCGAATCCATAAATAATTTTTCGAAGTAGTATTCCAACAAAGTTCAGGTCTCAAGTTGTCACGTGACTTGAGAGACTGTATATAGGAAATTGTGGCAAGAGCAATTTTACATATTCATTTTCCTAAATTATACTAATCCTGTAGATGAAAATTAAAACAAACCTTCTAAAAAGCCGCTTTACATATTTATCTTTTATCTGGTAGACATGTGCCTCATATGGTCTACTCTTGAGCTTTGCACAGCTTCTTAACCCATAGCTAAACATATAACACTATAGACATATGCATCAGTAACTTCCCATAAAACCGTTCCACACATAAACAAGTAATGTTATTTACTATTTTTAAGTACTGTCTGGAAAGTCAAAATGGCAGGCGAACCCCAAATTTTATCTGGTTATTAGAAATTTCAAACATTTGTTGACAAAACTGGTTGGGATAATGATTTGTGATGTAGTAGAAGTGTACCTCCTATAGTTTTCAACTGTGTTGTGTTCAGATTCAGAAAAGGGGAAAAAGCGATTAGTCCGTTCCTTTTCTCTAAATACTTTCCAGGTTGAAATTGTTTGAAGTCTCTTTGTTCATTGATGGTTTGCTTACTTTCTCTCACATTAAGTATAGCTAAAAATAATGGCTGAATGTCGATTATCAAACAGCAATCAATCGTAGATTATTCCAAATATTTCAACAGATTGGGTGTCAAATTACTGTCTATTAAATCTGAAACTTTTTATGCCTGGCAACAAGTTATGTTCAATTATCTGAATGATAAAATTTATTTATTAATTAAATATATTTTAAGGTTCTTTATTGTATAAAGGGTTAAGCAAAATTAGGTTAAATCGCGCACATCAGCACACATTCTTTATACTTTGTCATATTGCTTTCACTTCCTCTCAACCTGTTATAGTAGCATTAATTATAATTGATTCAATGGTTCACGTCCTAAATATTGCTGAAGTATTGCTTGCTGGAGGTTAAAAAGGACTTACGTGTTATTATATATGTCATATAACCATAATATAATTTATATAACAATGAGTTCATGTTCCATAAATATTCTTTTATAACATTCTATATATTGGCGTAAACTTAATAAGTTACTTAACTGGGTCTCATCGCGTTTTTATATTTGAGCAAATAAAATGTTTAAATTAAAAAATAACAGTAATCCACATTAGAAACAAAATCCAACACATTTTTTTCTGTTGTTGTCTCAAATAACTTATGAATTTTAGTGGTAAATATGGAAAAACCCGAAAAAACCATTTGGATCAAATCAAGAATTATTACCTTTTGACATTTTTTGTGAAAACCTGATAAGCATAACTTGTTTTGGAGGAAGACGATGAAATCTATCAAATGAATCCTTTGTCGATTTTAATGGAACAAAAATGGCACAATGAGCAAATGTGAGAATAGTTTCTGTCATATAAATGGGGAAAACTTCATGACCACAGTTGTCATATACTAATTCAGTACCAAAGTAAATAACGTTTGAACAATCTCTAAATCCGCATTCGCATTTATGCAGAATATTTAATAAAAAGGCAAAAATATTTTGCATGCATTTGATATGTCAGGTGAACGTTACAGAACGTTACAGTCTTCATGTAGTAATGTTGCTTCAAACTGTTGCATACAAATGTTTTTATTTATCAGTCATGATTTATCTTTTATATATCCTGTCACATTAAGCTGGTTTTGGCAATTTACTGTTCATGAGAAGCTATCAGTAACAGTGCAAACAGACCGCAATACGTATTTCTTCCATACGAGTTAATAATTCTTATAAATGCAACAGTTACAAGGGATTGTTTGTTTGTTTGTTTAATGGTGTTTACGCCACTTTCAGCAATTTTTTAGCTATAGCATGACGTCCAGTTTTTATTGGGGGAGGAAGCCGGAGTACCCGGAGAAAACCCCCGACCTGGCAAGTTACAAGGGAAACAATAGGTATTGTGTATAAACTGGTCATGGCTCAAGATGTCTATAAATATGTTTTATATCTAGAAAATTTGCAAACCTTAATAATTGTTAAAAAAAATCAATCACAGTAATTATCTGACATAATGTCCGGTAATTGCATGAAATAAGCGTTTTCCTGTCAAGTGTTGAAAAGGCAGTCATACACTACTTAAATGTTTTTCAGCCTCACTGCAGTATGGAACAAGTTTTCCTTCGGATTCATATCAGGTGATAAAGAAGGTCATTAATGTTGTTCTGCTCAAAACAGTCCATTGTTAGGGGCACAGAATGAAGTCTGTCATTGTCTTGTTGTAACAATTTCTTCGATGGCCCAGGTCAGTCGCGTTTGGTGAGATTTGACAATTTCGCCTTTGTACCATTGTGCCTTAAAAATGCCTGGGATATGTACCGGTTGTTTTACCAACATTACAGATCGCCGCTAAGATCATGACGTTACTTCCACTGAAGCCATCCACTTCCCTGGCACAGGAGTAATAGAAACGATTATTCCTGTCTTGTTATACACTGATTCTCGCATCACGTTTCTGTTGCAGTAAAACGGAACCATAAATACTGCCTTTTGGGTGTAATGCCATTTTGTCGAAGTCTGTTGTGGAGTGTTTAAGAGCGAATTCTTCTTAACCCAGATAATACGACTGTAGTGGATGTTGCGATAAGGATTCGATTCCTTAGATGAAAGACACAGTTTTAACGATCTTGGACAAAAGTCGTTGTCCCAGGTCGCCAAATGTTTGGGCGGTCATTGATAGAGTCTGTTGGTATTTGTTCCATAGCCGAGAAATTGTGCTCTGGATTACGTTTTCAGTTCATACTACTGCATAGAAACGACCCATGTCAATATTTCGAGTATCAGGATGCAACTATGGCAAGGCAGTATTTTAACGTTATGATAAATTCAAGCATCAAAACTGACCCTTTTATACGCTTTAACATAGTAGTTGAATAAACCAACCACAAGTTCACGTGAAAAACGTTAGCCGAAATATCAGGACGATATAATGATGGTCAGGGTTAGATAGTCACCAAAAACCTTTGTCATTTTATTACACCTTGTGAATACATAATTTGCATTTTGAAAAAAATCAAAACGGCTCTGCGCTTTTTACAACAGTTTTCTTTTTTAAAACGTTTACATAAATATATTTATCTGCGAAGATGTTTATGTTTGTATTGTTCCTTTTATACTATTTAATTTTGATCGGGTAAAACTACCTTCCCCAACTGATAGGACGTCCTTGAGAACGAAGTCGGGGTTGTTTCGGGCAGCGAGAAGGCCAAGACCAGACGCAAAAAGGGAAAATCCATCCCGGGCCGACTGGTGCCGAATGGGAAAACAAAGCAATATTTGAATAATTTCTTTGTTCGTTTTGTTGTAATTTGTTGATTACTCTGCATTCGTGGGTAAAAGCGTTGTCGAAATTTAGCGAAGATTTCCGCATAGTGACGAATATATGCGAATCGTTTTTCAATACACTGTATTTTATATAGTGACTTATTAACGAAGCAATTCGGAAAAAGTCACCTGTATACCAATACGTCTTAATTGTTGTCGATTCTTTTTTCATCGTGTTATACTACTTTTCTCCAAAATGATAAAAGTAAGTGTATTCTTTCGACGAGGAAAAAATTGCTTTTAATGTTTTTCTGATAGCAATATCACAATGGAAATTGGATAGATAAATTACTAAATGCGTCAATTATTTCTTTAGTTGTTCTTTGAATTTAAATTTCTGTAAGTTATATGCTCGTTCGAATTAGATCAAAATTACCTGATCGTGCAACTAAACAATCCTATTAAATGTACTATGCATTGAAATAATTTGGAGTGTTACCGTATCTGATGTTGACATATCACACAGGAGATTGTCAATTTCAGACAAGAAATATGACGTGATATTTATCGTAAATGTGTTCAGCATTGAACTGAGTGATGTAAACGGATGCATATTTATTATACCTAAATGCAATCCGGTTCAAAATACTTTTCAAGTACAAAAGATCTTCAGATTAGATAGAAATGTTGTCAATACGTGTCATGTTTATTTGTTGATGAAATCTTAAAAGACAAATATTTTATATAGAGACCCGAGTACGTAATATACTAATAAACAATTTCTTTAACTTGAAAGTCAATGTCCTTTTATGACAAATATAAACAAATTTGTTGTCAAGTACCTTTCTTTGTCACCTAGCCAGCTGGAAATTAGAATCTAAAGTCATTAGTAACCAGACATCTAACTTTGAGGTCTCAGGGTATGTGAGATTATAGTTCTCTTAGAGTCAAGGGCAATGAGTGTGTAAAATTTCCCATACATTCTATTCGACGACGCATTATATATACTACAGTGTAAAATATTAAAAAATGAACGCGATTATATCATAACACCAAATAAATAGGTGTTAATTTTACCCTTCTACACGAGGTTCACTCGTCAACACCACCCTAGTTTGTTAACAATTATGGTTCCATCATCTGGATTGAATTGTTCAAACGGCTATCATTGGTATACTTATACCATGCATTTGTACAGTTAACCTTAGATGATGTTTCTATCATAAATCGTGAGTATTTCATCCAAAATTGTGGTTACATTAATCGAATGATAAATCATAGTTGCCTACCCTCTAGCGAGCACTTTTTAGATACATTTAGGGCGAGATAAAATTAACAAACAAAAATTCAATATGGTATTGAACATATCGACTGTCATTGTAAAGTTATTGAAAGATATGTATAAACTGTTAAATATAAGAGAGGGAACAGTAACTCTTTTGTGTAGCACCATACGAGTAAGATTCCGAAAAATGTACTAAGTGATTGATTCGTTGTTGGTTACAATACAGCACTATCAGCATTTTGGACCTAATTTGATCTTTGCCTGGTTATTTTAACAACTCGCGACCGTAGCAGATGGGGATAACTTATGGCTGGGACAAATTTGTGCAACTTCATTACATTTCGCTCAAAAAGTGTTAAAGGCTGTTATGAGGGCATGATGTATTTTACAGAGTGGAGTCTGGAGAAAATTTGGAGTGAAAATTTGTCGATTTTTGGAGTAATAATAATTGTTATAAATCACTAATTAAAATTTAATCAAATCTCGGCCTGAACACATTTATCTTTGGACAGTTGTTGAGTGGTGTTGTTATTGCCACAAAAGACCGTTAACAGCTTTTAACTCAATACCACCCCCTCTCTCTCTCTCTCTCTCTCTCTCTCTCTCTCTCTCTCTCTCTCTCTCTCTCTCTCTCTCTCTCTCTCTCTCCGTCTCTCAATCTCTGTGTGGGCGCACCATTACGTGTTTTCGTCCACAGCAATGATAATACTTAAATTTTATCAATAGCTTTGTATCTTCATGCCATATTTTACAATTTATTTTTAAACCTCTCACAAGTTATAGAAGGTATCTAAGGAAGCATACGCTTACAGCAAATTGTTTTTCAACTAAAGTTTTTCTCTACAGCACCTTATAACAAATGAATAAATTGCATTAATTAGAATGTTTAACATATTTGTTCTAGTTAATTATAGAAAAAGAAAAAATAAAGTAACATGTAACATACCTGTCAGATATTCAAGGTAAAGTTCATAATAAAAAATGGAATGCTAAACAAGGAACATAAAGCAGATTGATTGATTGATTGATTGATGGATGTTATCCTCTAGCAAGATTTCAGCTATATTAAGGACGTCATAAAGCAGAAACCGCTGCGCACAAACTCCGTGGATTTAGGTTGAGACCATGGCACGGTTTGATACAACAGCTCAAATTTGAGAATTTCCTTAACTTGCCTTCAACTCAAATATTTACCTATCAGATTGGTAGAACAATTAAATTTGAGGAAAATCTCAATTGAGAAGTTTTATAAAACTAAGGACTAAAGTTTTATATTTTGTCATATGTATCAATGTATATAGTTTTATATTTTGTCATTGTATCAATGTAGATAGTTAATAAAACAAATACTAGTATCATGCCGCGAATTTCTATGTAAAGTATATGTCTATTGTACATGTTTCCTTTATACCTCTGATTGAGCATTTTTTTTGTACATGCGCTTTAGAAAGACGTTGCTTCCATGTTTATAAAGTAATGGCGTATTGTTGTATTCTTCTTTGTATATACTTCAAATGCGTTTGCCACGATAGGAGCATCAAATATTCCCTATACAAAATAACCTCAAATTCCGAGTAAAGAATATAAGTGAAAAATATACTGTATTTTTTGGTAGGCAGTTTAGTGGATATTTATCAACTGATTATAAGTCTTCTGTTGATGCGTAATACTGTAACATCGTAAATTTGAAATATTTTAATTATTTATTGTTGAAGTGTCTAGTGGTTTATTGCAGATAGACAATATGTTCATGTCTAACAGATTTCTTCTACTTAAAGCGTGACATTACAACTAATTCTGAATTAATATTGCCGTTCAAGTCAGCAGTAACATCTTCACTATCTCCGCGAAAGCTGATTGATTGATTGATTGATTGATTGATTGATTGATTGATTGATTGATTGATTGATTGATTGATTGATTGATTGATTGATTGATTGACGTCCAGCGAGCAGTATTGTATTTATTGCAAGTTAACTTGTTCCTGTCCTGGAATACACTAAAATCAATGTTGAAACAGGATGTGCCAAAGGGAAGACAATTTTGATTGCCACCGGAAAAGCTATGGAGTATTGGATAGGCAAAGACCTTTTGCAGCGGCTACATTAAGTCAACTCTTTTGGAAATCTACAAAAGGGGTCTTTATCTAGCAAAAAAGCTCCAAACACGTCACTCACTATGATTCGCGGCCAGTCTTACCGAATTATGACTTAACAATCCCCAGGATTACCAAAACGAAAATACCAACGAAGGGTCTCCGCTATCCGCCACCAATGAACTCACTGTGCAGCTTTGTAGGTCGAGCTGGGAACTCGCACAGTATGGTCACAGTGACAGCTGTTTGAAAAGATTGCCTTAGTAACATCTGTTTGCTTTTGTATCTGCTTGTGTATATTTTACAAAAAAACTGCAAATTTTTGTTTTGATTGTAACTAACATTTAAAAACAGCGATTATTTTAAACACCTAAAATGAAAATATGTATATTTCAATTTTTCATTTCTCAATGTCATAGAAAGTGCCAGACTGGTCATTATTGCTGTTATGTAAAGCCTTCAATAACAATATGTAAATAATTCATTACGTGTATAATAATATTTGTAAATGTCATTCATTCGATTGAACAAATAAACATAAATGGCACAAAAACATGTTTTTATACAAATGTTTACAGTATGGCATATTCATTTTATAATATGACGCGAATCGCTTTTCTCAGTTAAAGAAAACAAGACAACTATATCGAAATGCAAAACATTCTGAAAATTATTCATTTCCTAAAAACTACCATTGTCTTCACATTAATTTCTTTACACATTTGTAATTTGTTTGATAAGTTATTCAATTTACTTATTTTGACGTAAAACGTTAAAAATTTAAGAACACCAAAGCCAATCATGGTATCTTTTAAATATAAACAGTCGGTTAACCATATGTTTTTCTAAGAATTCGCTGTGCAGTACCAGTAACCTAATACTTACACATACTCTGAAGTACTGGAGAGAGACGGTTATTGACAGTTGGAAAGATAAGTAAACAAACTTGGCAATAGAAAAATGATAAGTAAATAGAACATGATACTGAAGATAAATAACTAGAAGTTAATTGATGTACCCAAAATACAATCACAATTATATCGACAAAATGTACTCTTAATGAACAGAAATATATTAAATAGAAATAAATGAAGTCGACACAGCTTTTATTGCATTAATACTCTCGGATTAACACAAATAATGAAAGAATGGATATTTTGATCTTAAACTGCTAGTTAAACCTTAATATAATGGCAGTAATATAGATTATCAAGAGTCAAATAAAATTTACATATATTAATTTTTTTTTTAAATGACACCAATTTCAAGGTATACTGCATGTAAATAATATAAGAGGGATCCTTCGGCCAAAATGCTGGGATCATAATATGGTTTATATAATTGAAAAAATATCCAAATCGGAAAGAAAGCAGTATACTGTTATGGAATATCTGCATTCAGCATGTTACATTTGAATTGCAATTTATCATCAGGCACTATCGATCTATGTATTTACAAATGTTTTCTGCTTATTTCAGTATTATGGGAAACGATGAAAAAATAGCAAATAAATATGTTCGCTGATGGCAAAATCTGTCTTTAGCAATTGCACTATCAACAAAGTTTAGTCATGAAAATACATCAATGATTTCAAATCCCATGAGAATAGGATTGTTTTCAAATCAAATAGGACTACGAAATGAACAAGTGTAGTGTCATGGTGTAATTTTCATTACAATATGATGAATCGCAAATTGTACAAAAATATTAAAAAAACCAAGTTTAAATAAAAGCAAATTTTAACATTTATTTGATTCACTTTAAGAATCAAAAATAGTTATAGTTTTCTTACAAAACGCTTAATATTAGGTAAACATTTTGAAGCATTTTTGTTAAGCATTTAACTTTTATCTAATCTACAAAGAAAAAGATAAGTGTGGATTTTTTTCGAAGGATTAATTTGGTATTTCGGCAAAATTTTACCAATAAACTTGTTGGTGGATTACTACCAGTGATATAACTCCATTACTAATGGCATGTGCAAACATATGTACATGGATTAAATTCAGTTTCTATTGTTATTTTTGTAATTATTAAGTAATCAAAATTAGCACTTTTGGACATGACACGCTAACTTTAAGAACTGTTGGACCGCCCCTTTTTAGTAATAATTAAGAAATTTGATTGGTTGATTTAGAATCTTTCCGCATTATAATCTGAGCCTCTCCAACGCGATGGCACTTGAGGACGCATGTGAGTCGCACCATTGAAACATTTTAGTACCATATTGACTTACTGTTTACTTGATTGATTATTGAATGATTGATTAATACATTAATTATAAAATCGCTTTCTTACGTCCAGTGACTAATATTTCAGCTAGATTTAGGACGATTTTTTTTGTTTGAATGGTGTTTAACGCCACTTTTAGCAATTTTTCAGCTATAATATGGCGTCTAGTTTTTATTGGGGGGAAGCCGGAGTACCAGGAGAAAAACCCCGACCTTCGGTAGGAAAACTGGCAATCCTTGTCAATTAAGATTGAAGTCGAGTGCATCCTGCCCGAAGTGAGACTCGCAATCTCATTGTTGACAGACCACGTGATCAATAGAAGACGAACTACCTTAACCACTCGACCACCCAGGCCACGAGATTCAGAACGAAAAAAACCAACAGACAAAACGATACACAAGAAGAACACAATTTTGACTATCATTGGTAAAGTAATGAGTAGGGTTCTGTGTCGACAGATAATTTATTTTTGGTAGCTGCTGAAAGGAGACTACTCTTTTTTAGTCTATAAAAGGGGTTATTATCGTGCAATGAGCGTGTCACTCTGAAACCCCGTCACCCACTATGGTCCGCAAGTAGTACTTTTGCGAAATGAAATCACAGTCCCCATCCGGAATGTAGGCTCTTTGGGTTTAGCACTAGGCAGGGCGAGTCTTGGTGGTATGTACGATGTTCATGCTGGTTTTTATGTTTTTAATTATTACAAAACTAGTAGGTAAGACATACATTAACACCATGATGATCGTATGTATGTTTACTTTGTTTCATTTTTAGACAGAATTCTTACGACGCCTTATAATTTTGTAGCTAAAACGCATGTCCTCAGGAGCATTAAAAATCAATCTGAAATCGATGCACACTATTACGAACTACACAATTTTTTGTTACCATTCCATCATGTTGAGTGTTGAGTACAAGAGCCTAGGCCATCGCATGAGCTACTCATTTATGCCCAAGGCATGAACCAATGATATTTTGAGCTATTTCCATGTTAGTTCAGAATGCCATTATTAAATGTCAAAGCTAAACCAACGGTCAATAATTTAGTTTCAGTCTTACATACTGATAAATGCGAAAATCTTTCCATTATCTAAAAAGTCATTAGACGGGTATAAATTACGATGAAGACCTAGAACTTTTGAAAATTATAAGTCTTCGCCCAACCTTTGTAAACCACACGCTGTTTGTTTGAATTACCAAAGCAATACACGATGCAGATCATGAAATTGTCCCAGTTTCCGATGAGACTGTGCAAGCCAATAAATGAATGCGATGTATATTAAAATATTTATTTTGACTCAAACAACAGTTTTACCTTGCATAACAACAAAAAATAATAAACATGGAATGTAAACATATCATTAAAGTTATGTACAAAATGTTATTGACGTCACCATAGCAGCATACTTAATACCATTTATAGGACACTTTATTATTCCATAGAGACGATATATCATTATTTTACTCCTTAAGGCTATTGACATTTTGACATTTTAGGTGATGAAATGACAGTACAGGCTCGCCGTAGTTCAAATATGATCACCCAAGAAGTGGCCATTGATTTTTTGTAACACTACCAAAATATAGGTATTAAAAGTTTAATTCGGAAACATGGACGACATGACTTGAATCTATATCAATAGTACTGTTCATGTATTACAGCTTAAATACAATACGTAGAGAAAGATCATCTTAGATTATGACCAAAGTTAACCATATAATTATTGTATTTATGTTTATTACTCGTGTTGTTTCGAAATTACTTATTTGATTTTAGTTGTAAATGAGGTAGTAAAAAATACCTCTGCTCGACTAATTACATCTTTAAATAATAAATCAAATATTGTTTTTTTTTTCTTAACACATAAATCTGACGTTATTACATGTCTTTAATCAATGTTCTTAAAATTAAATCTTTCATCACTTGCCCCCCCCCCTTTTTGTTATTGTCACTGTGAACAAAAAGGAGGGGGGGGGGCAAGTTAAAGATTTAATTTAAGAAAATTATTAATAATGATTAATGAATATAGTAAAACGTAATGATATAATGGACGATTGACAATAGTCACGTGCTTGTTGTTAATGAAAATATTATAGCATTTTGTGCATCTGAATATGCATGTGTAATTATGATTTCAAGGAAGCTGGTTAATAAATACACGACTATGTTTAAATCATTACTCGAGTCGATATCTTATCCGATAAAATAGTTCTGCGAAACGCAAACAAAGTGATTTTGTCATGCCTTTTCCGTAACCTAATGAATAAAAAGGAACGGTTTTGTAAAAGCATTAACACCGAAGTTCTAAGAAATATTAATGTTTTTTTCTTATCCATAAGCATGGTCTTGTAAGGTCAAATTTCAGTCCAGTACACTACTTCCACGTTTACAACAAATTGGCGATATATCAATATACACTGTCATGTTTAAAACCATATCCCATCGTATTTTGACTTTTTAAGTAAATGAAATAACATGATATAACATTCGAAATTGACACTGCTTTACGATAAAAGGGAAAGAAATAGATTGCCTTTTGTTAAAAGCCTAGTAGGCAATAGTTCAACTTTGAATTAAAAGGGATCGGATAACAACATTTAGCTGTAAAGCCAGATACGATAATGTTGAATGGGGTCTTACCCGAGCAGGAAGCGAGTGAGAGAGTCCGTGCGGGGTAGGGGGAGTTGTGTCCAACATCGTGCACTATGGACAGACATTCGTATGGCGGGTTGAGTTGTTAGCACATTAACTTAATGCAATAGAAATTCAGAAAAAATAAACAACGATTCTAAATACATGTGGCTTTTAAAAAGGATTTTTCCGGATGTTCCTGAAAACAGCCTTCAAATTGTCGGACAATTAATTATATTTCACACATATTCAAGAAATATTTAGAATATTTTACACTTTGTTCGCGTTTTTAAAATACATTTTATTCTATACTTTTCAAAATACACATTAAAATCTCACAATAGGTACAAAAATAACCTCACCTATGATGTTTGAAATTGACCCGTAAATCCCATATGTGGCATCACGATGCAAGGCACTTAAAATCATACAAGTAGTTTAGTTCAACATGAAGTCATGTAAACGTTTCGTACAACATATAAAAAACTATAGTTCGCCAAATGTTGTAGTAAATATGTGCAAGAACAGTACTAACGCAAAACATCTAATTTTCGGGAACCTGATACAGTTTATGAGGCTGCGCACCAATCTTTTCAAGACTACTATGTTTACGTGATATTTTTGGCATTTCTTCGCTGGGTGGAGGCGTTCCAGGCCTTGAGCGTCGTTGTCGAAACATATCATCCGGTGACGTGTATGCCCGTTGTCGTGGCATTATGTCCAAGTCCAGATCTTCTACCTCTTCTATGAAAATTTCTGGAAGGGTAAAATTTTCAAGTTTCTTTTTGTAGATATCTGGCTTTTTAGCAGAAGACTCCGAAAAGGCACGTGGTCGCATTTGATCATCACTGTCAACAAAATTAACAGTTAGTTTGTTTTGCCCCTCCATGCTAGTGATACAAATTATTGTTGTGTCATCTGAAGTTCAGAATAATTAAATACATTACGTGTCGTGTCGTCTACAAAATCAAGAAAATATTTGATCCAGACAGATGTCAAAATCCTTTGTAATGCAGTTTTATAATCCAAAGCGTACATGTATCTTTACCGTTCTCATATTAAATAGTTAAGAATGCTTGTACTTGTTAACAGTTTTCCCAGATGAATAAATGCTGATAGAACTTTTCAAATGAAACGTAAATTCACTTACTGTATTGCATAAATTCGTTGCGTCACTAGGATTCAGTCAAAATAATACGTTTACACTGAAAGCTTGCGAAAATTAATAATCCGATTTTCCCATATCATGAATTTTTGAACTTAAAAGTTAGATGCACCGCTTTGATAACTAATTGAATCTTTTGAATTGAATCTAAACTTAAAATCGACATAAACTATCAGCTAGTAATATTAATCCTAGATTTCACCTGTAAACAGTTCCGATACTTCACACCATCTGGCATAATCATTAGATGTATTACTAAATGAATGTAAAATAAATCAAATTTTTGTAGTATCGTCCTCCGTGTAACGGTTTGTAGTGATTGGTATTGACAAACAAGCTGAGCGATATAACGACAAATTTATCAACTGTTATGCTCGCCGTAGGAAACTGTATTTACTATCCAGCTTTGGAAGATGTTCAATCCGTATGGAAGGCAGTATAGGTGATAATTTGTAACATGGTCATTTAACCGACAGGTGATTTGTATGCCCGATTCCACCTGTCACAATTTACACACTAAAATCACTAAAGTAATGAGTATATATATTTGTTTTCGTTCTCCGTTCCGTACCAACGAACAGACAATACAAATAATTAAGACACGCAAAAATCTATGTGATTAAGTGTGTTTTTATCTTTGATTGAATGTTTATTAAATGTTTAAAACACTTAAGCGGCTTATTCGTGTCATTTATGACGTCGGCAACAATTTCACCTCGTTAACTGCAATTAAAGAGCTTTAATAATGATCACATTTTAAAAATTCTTTCATAGTTCAATGGTTACTCATCCAAGGACAAACTGTTTTTAAAAAGTTGTATTACCGTACGAATGTATATATTTTCAGTTCTTGTTGATTTCATAATTCGATCACTTATAATATTAATATTTCTATAGTGTTTCTGTGTCGTGTTGTAACTTTCAAAATATTTTATGTAACCTTACGGTATTGTTATCCGACTGAAAACTAGATCCGGAAAATCGTCACTTCCTCCATAATTTTCATTCAAATTGCGCTTTGATTTTTAAATACAGTTTAAATCACATATCACACACTATTTAATCGTTAAAAAGCATATTATTTTTGCAGCTTATAACATCCACATAGTTAGCAGTGTTTACCGAAAATCACGCTTTAATTAATAAAAAGATTGATCTCCAACAACAACGCAGCCAGTTTTATCAATTTATCATGTTTATTTGTTTACTATTTATCATCAATGTTGTACATACAGATCGACCTTGTATATAATTGTAAAATATCAAATATACATGTAGATAGTTATCATTGACTACCTACGAAAACACATTACGCGTTAAAATTTGCACTGATCGCCATCCTCCTTTACAGCTGACTGACAAGATAAGGTAAAACTGCGTATGCAATTATATCGGCGAGATAAACCAACCATTTTTCTTTCTTGTTCTTAATTGTACTATCACGCAGCTGTTAAAGCCGTATAAACACAATGATTTCATAAAATTATAGTAGAGTTAAATGTACGAAGTGATGCTTCGGGCTACAGACTGTTGAGTGTTTACCCTTTGTATTACTGACTGCAGTTTTACGTAACAACGTAAATGTATACCTGTATCCCTTTTTATGGTCAAAGTCTACGATGCAAATAGGTGCATACGACAAGACCGACTTAACAATAAAAAGTAATACCGTCTAGAGTTGACAGCAGAGATGTCTCGCTTTGCACAACCTCATGTCAGCCCCAACAAAGTTTCCTGTCAATCAAACATTTTTTTAATGCATCGTCTATCCTATTTCTGTTGTTTTAAATCATAGCAACATATCGCAAACTGTGTAGAAAAGACCAATGTGAAAAGTAACGAATAAAAACAGTGCTTTCAAATTAAGTATTGGGATACAAAGTCCTCTGCGAATATGAACCTGTGACCCAAACAACAACACTTAAATGATTTGTCTACAACAGAAAACAATTTGCATACCACTAGATACCAATTAGTTCCTGACTTATCGTTCACACATTCGCACGAGGAAACATTACTGAAAAACTTGAGCAGAACAAAGACGAAAAGTTAGATGTTTGTGTTAAACAACAAACAATTCGCAAATCACAAGATGCCTTCCGGTTTACACATTCGCATGAAAGAACGCTACTGAAAAAAACTAAGCAGAACAAAATTATCAAATGAAATTATTTTATGCGGCTGTTATATAGAAATTGTTCCGCCTCTTTGAGTTTTAGACGTGCCACAAGTCCCTTTCATTTTTTGTTTGCTTTTCTGAGAACATTAACTATTTTCTTTATTATCCGGAAGTGTAACTCGAGTTTATAGAAATTAAATAGAGTTTATAGTTAAAGTTCAGTATGGTCGGTCTCAAATTGCCGGGTGGACGACATCAAATTAATATTAAAAACGCTGACCGATTAAATTTCATAATCTAAGTTTACAGAGTGGTAGGATGTAAACGTATTAAACATTCAGGAAGAGATAGCAGTTCATTGGAAGTAGCAACCCCGTACATCCAGAGAAAGCGTTCTCAGAAAAACCGCGCAAAATACGTTGATTTCAATAAGATCTTCGCGGGTTAATTTTAAACTTTAACTTTATTCAATAATGCATAATTATACCCCTAAGGATTGAAAGCATACAAATAAACAATTACAAATAAACATTGAAACTTCAAATACACAATATTGTTTAAGTGCATTTATAATAACAACTATATATTATAAATAAAAGTATTATCAGTAGTGGTTAATCATGCAATCACAGGTTCCACTTTCCTCAGTACAAGTGACTTTTTTATAAATGGAGCAACGTGTTGCAAGTGATTCGATGACGACAATATTTTCACTAGGTTATTTATTTGTATTATGTCATTTTCCAGTTTGAAAGTTTTAATATTTTTATGTTCAAATTCATCTCTAATAGATTTGTATTTAGGGCATTTGAAGAAGAAATGGCATATTCTATTTTCTCTTTTTATTCGTTTATATCGCCCTTTTTCAATTTCTAAAAAGTGATCACTTATTCGCATTTTGCATATATTTTTTCTATTTTCGAAATCAGTTTTCATAATGAAACTTTCAATTTTGTATTCAGTTTTAATTTGGCTGTATAGAAATATTTTATTGTCATTAGTAGATGATTTTAGTTTATTAAAGAATAAGTCTTCATATTTTTTTTCAATTTTTGTTTCATATTATTAAGAGATGTTTGATTCAAGTATTCTAATTTGTTTAAATGAATATCGTTTGATATGCATATATTATTCACATATGAATACCACGAATATGTTCCATTTGTATGAAGATTTTTTGATAAAATAAAAGCATCGTCCAATAATGGATTGCTAGTGCGACTTAAAAATCTTATTAGATACTTGACGGATTGCATTTTAATGAATGTATCTAATGGATATTGAGCTAATTCGGCTCGAGCTGCTATATTAACTGCTTGTTTGCTGAGTCCCAATTTAAATTTACAGAATTTCAAGTTTGATTTTTCTATGTAGCTGGTATCTATAAGTGAAATGGTATCAAATTTTGGATTATCTTTGCTTCTGTTTAAAGATTTAATAACTTTTTCATAAAAGTCCATATACCAAATTTCTGAGTTATATGTAAGGATTGGTCTAACTAAAGATTCAAAAAGTTTTTTATATACGTTTAAAGGTATATTTGTTAGTGGGTTTAAATATTTAAACATTGAGAACATTACTTTGTTTCCCTTTTTGGATAGTTCTAAATGAGAGGAGTGAAATTTTCCTGACGATTCAATAATATTTCCTAGATATTTATATTCAATACTATTTCTATTTTTTCTTCACCAATGAAAAAGTCATTTTTATTATCTATTATATTTTTTTGTTTGAATATTATAATTTTAGTCTTTTTTGTATTAATTGAAAGTTGCCAATTAAGACAATATTCATGTAGTTTGTTTATAGATTTCTGAAGTCCTTTTGGAGTTTCAGAAAGTAGTAGGATATCGTCTGCAAACATTAAACAGTTTAGAGACATATTTTCAAGAGTAACTGGTTTACATTCCTGAGAAAAAATGTCAGGGATGTCATTTATATATATATTAAAGAGTAGAGAGCTTAGGTTATCTCCTTGTTTCACACCTCTTTCTATAGTAACAGATTCCGATAAAAAGTGTTGCGATTTGACCGAGGCAGTAGAACATTGGTACATGTTTTTGATTGTATTATATAACTTTTTTCCTAAGTCTTTATTTTTTAACAGTTTATATAGTAGACCGATTCTCCAAACAGAATCAAAGGCTTTCCTTAAATCTACAAAACAGCCAAAAACTTTCTTTTTTTCATTGTTGACATATTTATTCAATAAAGTTTTAAGAACAAAGAGACTGTCTGAAGTTCGATTATTTTTGCGGAATCCAAATTGTGAAGGATTTATTTTAGCTTCAAATATGTTTAGAAGTCTAACATTTATAATCGAGTTGAAAAGTTTACTTAAACAGTTGGTTAGGGAAACTCCTCTGTAATTTGATAAAGTAGAGGCATCTCCACTTTTAAAAATTGGAACTATGAAGGAATGATTCCATTTTTGAGTGTATAAAGATGTGTCTAGTATAAGATTGAAAAATTTTGCTAAAGCAGACAATAAGACAGAACTACTGTATTTTATTACTTCATAACATATAAGATCAGGACCACAGCTTTTGCCATTCTTTAATCTTTTGATTTGGTCTTTGATCTCAGAAATAGTTATCTGTTCATCTGTTACTTCCTTTTCATGTTTTATGTTTTTCAAAATTTTCCAAAATTCTTTGCTCTCATTTGTGGAAAGATTACTAATTTTGTTTATTATATTTTGTTTGTATTCTTTTTTTAATGACTTTGACAATTTTCTTAATGACTTAGAATAAAAAAAGAATTTTTGTTTGATTTCTTGATTATAAGGTAACAATTTAAGTTGTTTACTGTATTTATTTACTGTATTTCTTAATTCAAGATATTTATTATTGATGTGAGCTGATTTTTTCGTCTTTTTTTTCTTTTTAAAGTATTTTTATTTCATGCATTTAGCTGATAAATTGATATAAATGTCTGATATCTTTTCACTTGCCATGTTAACTCAATCTAAAGTCTTTTCAAAATTATAGTCATTATAGTTTGTTATATTTTGGAAAGTATGGTTAACGTATAATTCTTTTTCTAATAGCATTCTGGACAATTTTGTCCATCTAAATACATATTCTTGTTTGTTGTAATTGTTTTGAAAGTTGTTTATTATAGCATCACATTTAAGGTAAGTAATTAACTGATTATGATCAGAGAAGTGGGTTGGATATTGAACTTTAAAGTATTTGACTGAGGACAAGAGTCTTTCGCTCACAATTGCATAATCCACCACACTACAACCCTTCTGATTAAAGCATGTTATATTTCCAAATAGATCCCCAATAAATCTACCATTGAGAAATCGTAATAGTTTCCATGATATTGAACTGTTTTTGTAAATAAAATGGGAACATAGTATTTAAGATTCAATAAAAACAAACTTATTAAAATACGACGAAACCTTTACAAGATGTATTAACTAATGGACAATTAAGCTAATCTTCTGTCTTAAATTAAGTCCAGTTTCAGCTTTGGAGAACTTTAAATTAAATTACCTGGTACCTTCTGGTATATCATCCGTACCCTTCTGACCAATTTGAGTAGCAATTTGTTAATTTATTAAAAATACAAAGTTAGCAAAATTTCCTATTCTTATTAGGGCGAGGTCACAATTGTAACACATTAGTCGTAGAATGTAGACGAGCCACCATGATAACACTTACCATGCATTATTTCCTGCTAATTGAACTTTTAAGGTTGCCAGCATGAACATATTGTGTTTGTGGACATTTATTAACCAGGTGAGCGATACAGGCATGTGCAAACATAAGGAAATTAATTTAAGTTTTTACAATTGTTATTAAAGTGAATAAAATTTAATCTCATATATAATTTTGGACTTTCCACACTGACTGGAAAAAAATTAGGACCATCCTTATTTTACAAAATGGTGTGTTTATCCAAATTAATATTGAATAAATCTGATTGGTTAATTTAAAAGACAATCCAAGTTTGGCCAAAAATTAGTTCATTGAAAGCGAGTCATTTACTGATTTGCTCGCTGGTAATAAACAATTTTAAAAAATCTTTTCTTGGAATGTTTTCAGATTTCCGGTGAAGGGAAATATCGATTACTGGTTATTTAACACAGCTTCACCAACACTATGTGGACAAAGTAACACTCTGACACTTGTCGAAAGAGAGTGTCCACAATCATAAGTTCCTAGTTCTCTGTCCTACACAAAGGTATATAACGATATCAATGCCTTCAGATAGAAGTTACAATAACCTCTATAATAAATACATTGTACATACATACGTGTTGCTCAAATATTTTGTACGTGTGGAATGTAAAGAATTTGTTTAAGGTCACGTCTCATTTTTTAAGACACAGAGACAGTTGAAACGGCATATATTACATTAATATAATACATTTAAAATGAGTTCATCGCGTTCTTACATACATACAAAACAATTCAATAATATGTCAGTAATTTGTATTCGTTTTGGTAACATACGGTCAGTTATTATTGTTATGAGTATTTATGGGAAAGTTTTGTCATGTCTACACGGTAACAGGTTGTAGATACGGTTTGTATAAAATATTATATGTAGTAGGGATAAGTAAAAATATCAATTACAATCCATTTTTGTAAATCAAATAGAATATGTAAATAACAGAAATAAACCTAGACTTAAATGGTGATATAATATTTTGTTTGTCTTATATCCAATAATGTATACCATGTTTACAATGATCAATGGCTGGTATGTAATAGTGTCAGAGCAGGCAACAAAATAGAAAGGGCAAAGCTCTGGAGCTCTGGGTCTTACAACTTAAGTTTGACCCTAGTGTAAAAGCGAAAAAAAAATAATAGAAAGTTATGAACATTTCTTAACTCTAATATGTCAATTATATTTTTTTACATACTGGTAGAAGCATTTATAAGTGCTTGTAAACGCAACATGTATTATAATTATTATGTTAACTAATATTCATTTATAACTGAAATAATGTTTACTCTAAAGCTCTGGAGTCCAGAGATTTTTGTAATCCAGATATTTTATTGCTTTCTTTAAGAACTAAGATGTGTTTTTTAAACTTTAAACAAGTCAAATCTATCCCACATAATGTCAGATGAAAAATGTATTGTTTTAAAATATATTTTGTTGACGTGTGGAGGCTGCTGTTAACTCCATGTAATTCTTTCCACACAGAATCAGTTAACTGCACTGATTGTTTATCAGAATGAACTGAACATTAGAAATATATAGTTATATAAATGTATGCAATTAATTTTGTCAGGTTAAAATAAAAAGCATGCCATTAGACCAATAAAAATCTAATTATCTGTTCTTTGCTGTTTACTTTAATATTGTAATGTTTCTGGGTCTATTATAACAGCGGAAAATGACAATACAGTATAGTATTACCTATTTGGACCTTTTGGACTTGAATTTCTATAAATTTCGTGTTTTTACTCTTTCAGACATATGAACGTCAACAATCTAAAATATTTTGTATTAGATTATTTCTTATATTCGAAGATCCAAAGTTAATTAATTTCAAATTGTTATGTTATTTGTTACTATAAATAAAATTCTTCAATTATCTTTTAATCATACCTATGTCTATTCTACGCGTAAGAAAACCTTGTATAATTATGTGTATTGTTCATATGAACTTAAGTTTTTACAATTATTTTTCATGTTCAAACGGAATCTTGTTTGTAGTGTCAAAAGACAATTAGTGTTATAAGTTCTTATCTTTAGTAACACTAATCCTTTCTCCAATTACCACCCTGTGTTAAACTAGTTATATAGGTTTTTGTAGGTATAATTGTTATATTCTTCAAGCGCTAATTGTATGTTTTTACCGTCTCTTTATTGTTACGTAATGTTAATTCTGGAAGTTAATTTAGTTATGTACATTTAGGTACGGTGAGATTAATCCGTTTATTTTCATTCTCGATCTTTGGTCCTTTATTGTATGTGTTTCTCAGTAGTATTGTTATGTCATGTTACATGTTTGTTTATATAATCTAACGGCTAAAGTTTATACTTCAGACGGAGTCAGGCTTCTAAACTGACAACACCCGGCAGTCACAAGTCAAAAGAAATAAATTCCATAATGAAAATCTGTATTGTGTTGATCATTGCTATACCAGTCTGTGAGTTAGTTCCGATAGTAGTTTCAAGGCAAGTGACTAGCATCAGTCACTGTCGTCGTTTCGGCATCATCGTCAGTTCAGTAAAAGGACCAGTTGCAGTCGTATCATATATTGTATCATATCGTAACAACAACGTTGTTACATTGTTACACAATAATTAAACTTTTTCACTTTTTTATGCAGTTTAGATTAAATTTCTATCAATATCAAGTTTGACTTAAAAGTTTAATTCTGTTGTCAGACATGAGCCAAGTAAGATGACAGAAGTGAAATATATATTTGACCATTATTCTAAGCACATGCTAACCCGAAGTTAGATCACTGTAAATATATTTTATTCGTTAAATTGTATATAAATTGTGTATAAAATTTAATACATCTTATACAATTTCAGGATCCCGACACTAGTCAGGTACGTTTTTTGATCCGTTTCCTACATATACAATATTACAATATTAATATTCAAAAGATTAAAACTAAGTTACACCAGAGACAAATAAACTTATATTTTTATAACAGTAGTAATAGTTATAATACATTGTGAGTATTGAAAAACACGGATGAATTTTTAGTGCACGGATGAGGTTTCAATAAAATCACCTAGTAATAAGTATATTTTTGTACTATCCAAAATATTTCAACAGTCTGTCGTATGAAAGTTCATGTTAGTCATTTAATAATATCTTGTCGACGATGCTGCAAAGATGATGTTCGCGTTGCTCAGATTTGCTTGTTTAAAACACTTTAGAAATAATTACATGGACAAACTTTTGTGAGTTTAAATTAAATTTGTGTATGGAAATCTGCATGATGTATTTGTTAACAGCACTGCATAAAACAAACATCAGAGAACCCAATTGTCTTTCAGGGTAATATATATATAATATAGTATTATAATACTAGTTACACACTCCTTTCCAGTGGTAGATAGTAATTGGTGGTAAAGCCAAAAGTTTCAAAACCTTTTTATTTATCCTTTTGTCTCACTTTTTTTTATCAACGACAACAATACTTATGAAAGCCAAAAGCTGACTAGACTTTGATCTAAATTAAACGAATAAACAAACGATATTTCCTTCAATAAGTTTCGAAACCCATAAGGAGTCTTACTTATTGTGATTCTGCCCGAAAGCTAATCTTTGCTGACAAGAACTATTTAATCTATTTAATCAAGAGCATTTTGCCACCAGATATTTGACATAAGTCATAAATGTACTTTGTATCTAACGTTATTCTTCGTTTCGAAAAAGTGAGAGTCTTTCTTACAGGATGTACATTGTATTCGATATTGGACCATATACAATTTCATAATAACCTTTTAGGAAGCTAACAATAGTTCTGTATGAGTTTGCAGTTGGGTTGTGTCTTTTTGCATTATAGTGTTCAGTGTTAATCAGTATTTTCTTTATTTTGAACAGGATGATTTCATTTCCCAATTTAGTTGTTGTGATTATGGTTTACTGGAGGCTTTAGTAAAGCGGTTTCCCCTAATCCCACCAACCAAATTTAATAGTTTTCCAATGACGCATATCCATGAAATATATTTTTTCATTGTGCATTTAACTCCTTTATAATTTGCGATAAATTACGTCACATGATGTCAGAAGACAGATTTTTAGCTTGTTTGTTATTCCTGTGCTTATAAATATACTTCAATTGCATGTCTTTTAGATACCAATTAAACATTATAAACCACTTCTTTTTATCAGAGTCTTTTGACGACTTTGTAAATCTTGTCTTGGATCGTTTCTCTTCGTCCTTTTAATCGTTTATTAAGATAATAGCCAAATCAGTCTAAATCAGTCACTTTTTGACAACGAATCAGAGATGTTAATTGGGCCAGCAATATTGTGCTGTTTGGTTATCAGAAAGTTTTATAGATATCTGTCTGTATTATGTTTTATAGCCTGCTGCCGAGCCAGTGTCTTTTTATGTTTTTTCTTAAATATCAGGCAATTTTATTGATTAGGTGGTAAATTGACAGAAATATTCTTATACACATTTGAAATGTTGTTAGGTTGTGAAAAACAGCCGATACAAATACTAAGAATAATATAACTGTTAAACATTGTGAAAAACTTAAAATGTTTGATGCACAACACAGAGTAGACATTATCCTGATTATTAACTTCGTTAAGAATGAAAGGCTTATTTATGTACGTTTGATGAGTTTTATTCAATGCTACAGTTCACAATAAAGGGACATACTATAACATTCGGAAACAGTTGTTTAAATCAATGATTAAAATCGACGTTAAGTAATAATGATAATGATAATAATAATGAACCTGTGATATCTCATCTGATTTAAATAACAAAGCAAATGCAATTTTATGTTTGTAATGCATGGGTTCGAACTTAGAGCTGTCGGTGAAAATATTAGTCACGAGATCTTCTGAGTACTGTATTGAAAAAGTAAATATCAAACAGTTCACAATTAAGGTATTATTACTACGGAAAGCGCGAGGTATCTTCATACTTCAGACTTCGGACTTCATAATTCAGACTTATTACGGAATGCGCGAGGTATCTTCATACTTCAGACTTCGGATTTCATACTTCAGACTTCGGACTTCATTATTCCATGTTTAAATTTACGACTTCAGAATTCACACTTCAGTGTTCAGTTTCTGACTTCGGAGATCTATTAGGTATATAAACATTCCTTTCGCGCCAATCAGATTTTCGCGTCAAAATATATCAGCAGTCCATTTTTACGTTAGATCTGAAGCATATGGCTATTGTACGGAAAGCGCGAGGTATCTTCATACTTCAGACTTCATACTTCAATGTTAAAACTTCTCGTTTCATACTTCTGACTTCATACTTCCAAGTTCAAAGCTCAGACTTCTCACTTCGGATTTCAGAGTTTTGTTAATTATATAAGCATATATTTTCGCGCCAACCATAAATTGGTCTTACCAGACTGTCAATAATGTTTACATTTTGTTTTTGTTTTTGGATATTATCCAAGGTAAAAATACAATCCCAGTGTATGAAAGGCCATCAGATAAGAACCTATAAGAAAAAAATGTTTGTAATATTTTATGTAATTTAAAATCTGCCTCATGTCTCCATGTTATATCTTAGAATTAAAAAACAATTCCGCATATAATGTTATGAAAATCCTAACTATTTGCATAAAACTGTTTGCGGCCGTATAAAACAAACAACTCCATGTGGATTGATGTTCTCCGTTCAGAAATAATTTGACGCGAAAATCTGATTGGCGCGAAAATATATGCTTATATAATTAACAGAACTCTGAAGTCCGAAGTGAGAAGTCTGAATTCTGAAGTCTGAGCTTTGAACTTAGAAGTATGAAGTCAGAAGTATGAAACGAAGAAGTTTTAACATTGAAGTATCAAGTCAGAAGTCTTATCTATAAAGTCAGAAGTCTGAACTATGAAGTCAGAAATCTGAAGTATGAAGTCAGAAGTCTGAAGTATGAAGATACCTCGCGCTTTCCGTATATTACTGTAGATTGATGCGGAATCATGATCTTCTATTTTTAGTAACGGCGATCAAATGTTTTATCCCGGTAAGCATAAGATACCAACAGGTAAATAAAACGAAATCGTACATTAATATTGGAAGAAAAGAAGTGGCATAAAAATCTAACACACAATAATAAAAACCAAATTACAGTAGAATGAAAAAAAGACTGTAAGGCAAGCAGTTCCTGATCTACAAGAAGCCATCATCGTCGTATTCACAGTTATTGTCAAAGTCAAAAAGCTGGGACCGTTCATGCAGTGATGTTCTAATAACACAAAGCTTCCATACGCATCCCCATGTGGCGGATATGGGAGGACAAACGTTGGGGAGGGGGGGGGTCAAGTCACTTGACCGCGGTTTTTTCATACATTATGTTTGCAAATTCGTTGCTGTAATGGTTGACTTTTCCTTAAAAACACGCAAAATGTGTTCAAATTGTCAAACTACTAAGAAGATTAAATTTTTAATAGTAAAGATTACACAATGTTACTGGTTGTAAAAAGTAATTATAAAACAATGGTGGAAAATATTCGCCGATTTGCATGTGACAAATCTATAATTGTTTTTCTTTTCAAACATTAAATTCTCGCAGATGTTTTTCCCGAGAACTTAATATTGATTCGAACAAAAGATACCATCCATATTAAACAAAAAACACGTAACGTGACAAAAAAATTTGATCAACAATTACGTTTATAAATTAAACGTGGGATGGTAGTGATTAATGTCATTTCTAATAAACTGTACTTTTTTTATTTCTGAGAAGAACAAATTAGAAGCTGGGAAAAACAAGAATGACTTGTTTATAACTGCCAAGCGCCCACTGAACTAGGCCATTCTGAGGATACATCCCGCTATTAGCTATTAAAAATCCGTGAAAGATGCTTCCGCAAAGTTAGATTAAGAATCCAACGATCAATATCAAGACGAGAACATTTTAACAAATATCAATACGTATGTATAAAGCGAGGGATTTGAATGTTAATCCATGATCGATTTTGATTGCACAGGAATTGAGATTAAATCGCCTGGTTCTGAGATTAACCCTCGCAGCTGGCAAATATATATTACTGCTTACAAGATTCTAGATGAAACATTGAAACTGCCCTTCCTCTAACGAAAAACTTGGAATTTGAAAAGTTTTTAATACAAGTCTGCCCGTTTTTTAAAGGGTTTTAGGGTGAACGCACTTAGCTCCAGTTGACAAAAATAGCAGTGACAAATATATACCAGTTAACTTGTATGCTCGTTAAAATATAATTGAAGATTTGACCTTAAAGTATTTTGTTGTCTAAATTTACGGCCCTGGAATTTGGAAAATGATTAAAATTTTAAAATTTTAAAAAAATTTTAAGGTTTCTATTCGCAAGGTTTAGATGGCCAAAGCCATATTTGGTATAATGTTTCGGAATATGATAATAAAAGCTCAACAACATCTTAATTACTTTAACTTTACCATTTTTGGGGTTTGGGCATCACTAATAAGCCTCGATTGGACGACACGCGCGTCTGGCGTACTAAATTGTATAACATTGGCATATTTGATATTGTCTTTGTAACCACTGTGGCGATACCTATGCTGGCAGAATTCTAGTCTCCGAGATTATCGCCAGCGCAGTAATCACACTTCGATGCTGACAACAACATCATTGATTCTTTTAGCAACATATTCTAAATTTACAGCCCAGAAAATGATTTAAATTCTAAGGTTGTTCTGTTGGCAAGGTAAAGATGGACCTAACCGGATTTGGTATAACGTTTTGGAATTGTTATGATAAAAGCTCCTCTACATCTTTATTTTTGTACTTTAATATATTTGACTTGAGCGCCATTGATAAGGACTTAATTAGACAGAGTCTGGCGTAGTAAATCTGATAACCTTGGCATCTGTAATGACTGACTAAACTAATTATTGTGCACCATTTTCGCTAAAATAGTATTTTACTCACAGTATTTAATGGACAGAACAAGATATAAATTAATCCGTCCATCAAGTCATGACCTCTGCCACTGGCAAAGTATGGAGTTAAGGACGGAAATTTTTGCTCTACATATATTTATGTTTCGTGTCTCAGGGTAATTTTATATAGATATTAAATTTTAAAGCTGCTGCACATAATGCATAGATTATTATAGTCCCACGTTTACTACAGATCAGATATGACAAACAGAAATAATTTTGTACAGATCGTTATGCAGTGGAAAATGCAACTCAAATCTGTTTTTGTTATCCGAAGTGCTATCATACATGTTCAAGTTTGAAACATAGACCCAATGACCTATGATTACAAGTTTTAGAGGAAAAATCATAGTTGCTTTTTTATTTTTTATTAACACATGCGGTGTCTGTGAGTTATGCATTATAATAAATAGGAAATAATAACTCATATTTCACGGGTTTAGTCACTGGTGTTAAACTGATGATAGTAACGTACGTTACTACCATCCCAAGATGGCAGATGAAAAAACTGATAAGATCGTTTTTTGTTATTATTTTCGTTTCTTTCGCATTTGAACCATCATTTTATTGGTAAGATTGAACACACACTTCTGAAGAATATTAGTATTAAGTTTTTGGTGTTTTACAATACTCGTATAGACAGATATTCGACCATGAAAATTTGGCAATGATGATAGTAACGACATTATTAAAATTACCAAGGACGGTAGTAACGGGAGAGAGAGATGGTAGTAACGACAATTTTTTTTCCTAATTCAAAGATGTTTTGTCTTTTTGTTTTGTTTTGTTTGTTTTTTTTGCGGGGTTAGCAATTGAACATTCAGCAGGCCCGGGATAAGATGAAAGCTATGTTGTTGTCAGTATAGATCTATAGTATAAATATTCTTTAAATTGACTGTGAAAGGTTATAAAGTGTAATATGTAAATAAACTAGAGGCTCTTAAGAGCCTGTATCGCTCACCTGACTTACAAAAAAAAATTTTTAAGACGAGACCTTGCAAATTTTGATATTAAATGCTAAAGACCTTATATGGAGATGCTGTTTCTATGAATGTTGCCATGTTGAATTTACAATCAGCAGTAGGAGTGTTTCTGAGAAGAAGCAGTTTTTATGTTTTTTCATAGGTTAGTATGTTAAGTGATGTTCCATAGTGGCAGCAATCTTTTATTTTGGATCGAAACAAAAAACTCAAAATTGGTAGAGGACCATACAATATCACATATCCTAAAATCTGCCAAGCTGTTTGTGAGAAAACGAATTTTAAAATCTCAGCCAGTCAGAACGCATTTGCAGCTCTGGCAGCCATGTTTAATTTCCTATTGGCTCGAAACATACTTAAAATAATAAGATTACTATCTAAGATTCACTTCTGTATTATTTGATTAAGAGAAGCCGTTTGTATGTTAAGCTGTGTTCCACCGTGGTGGCCATCTTGGAATTTAGATCGCCACAAAAAACTCAAATTTTGTAGAGGACCATCTAAGGTACATTTGTGCAATATTTCAAATCAAACTGCTAAACGGTTTGTAAAAAGAAGATTTTTGAAATTTCAGCCAATCAGAACCCATTAGTTTCCCTGGAAGCCATGTTAAATTTGCAATTGTCTCAAAAAACTCAAAATAATAAGATAAATATCCATTTATCATTTCTTCATTATTTGGCTTCATTGTGTGGAACAGTTTGTATGTTTTTCCCATAGGGTCCTATGTTAAACTATGTCTTGGATTTTGGATCGGAACAAAAAACTCAAACCTTGTAGAGGACTACATAAGGTACATTTCTGCTATATTTTAAATCAATCTGCCAAGCAGTTTATGAGAAGAAGATTTTTGAATTGCAGCCAATCAGAACGCATTAATGGCCCTGGAAGCCATGTTGAATTTGCAATTGGCTGGAAAAACCCAAAATAATAAGATAATTATCCAACCTTCATTTCCTTATTAATTTGGCTTCATTGTGTGGAACAGTTTCAGAGAAGAAGTTGTTTATATGTTTTTCCCATAGGGTCCTATGTTAAACTATGTCCTGCGATGGCGGCCATCTTGGATTTTAGATCGGCACAAAAAACTCAAACTTTGTAGAGGACCATCTAAGGTACATTTCTGCAATATTTCAAATCAATCTGCCAAGCAGTTTATGAGAAGAAGATTTTTGAATTTCAGGCAATCAGAACGCATTAATGTCCCTGGCAGCCATGTTTCATATTTGATCAGCACCAAAAACTAAAACTTTGTTAAGAACCACCCAATAAACATTCCTGCCAAGTTTGGTTCCAATTGGCCAAGTGGTTTTGGAGAAGAAGATTAAAATTTAAAAAGTTTACGGACGACGACAAAGACGACGACGACGGACGCAAAGTGATGAGAATAGCTCCCACTGACCCTTTGGGTCAGGTGAGCTAAAAATGACATTTTAGACTAAGAACCTTATTCACGAAGCCTTCGTAAATTCCGCATGTGTGGAAGTCTTTACGGACCTTTTCTACATCTTTTACGGAACGCTTACAGAAACTACGTCGTATTCACAAAACTTCCGTAAAGTTTAATATGGTTTCAGACTTTTAGCGGAAAATTTACAGAATTAAAAATTTAATTACGAATGTCAATAAACAATACCTTAATATCTAATTAATAAATAATTGTATGTATGTATAACTGTTACATATCTCGTTGAATGACAACATGATCTAATGTAGTTAAAATTGTGTTGTTGTTCACTGAATGAACACAGTATTTTAGTTAATAAAACAAAAAGAAAGCAAAACAACAAGGTATGTACTGCTTTAACTTATCTATTGCTGAACAATGCAGAATTGAATCGATAGATTATAACACAATGTTTCAGTGTTTTTGCTGATTTCAAGAAGCTTGCTTTTGTGCAGCAATGACGCCATTTTCTGACGTTATTTATTCTATTAACGTAAGATGGACGAAAAAAAGTACCGTAAAATCAATTGAAATAAACATATAAGACGCTAATGAGACAAAAGCAATACCGAATACATAACGGTCAGGTTCTATTCCGTTCTATTAAGTCTTGTTTGTCTGCACTAGGAAAAAGGATAAAAAAAGGTCTTTAAATTGTATGTACTTTTTCTCTGTTCTCAGTGTTTTCCTTTGTTTCTTAAATGTCATTTGCTAGTGTTTTGTTTTTCTTGATTATAAAAGGGTATACAATGTAAATGGTTTAAACGACACAAATGAAAGTTGTAGTATTTCAGAAATAAATAATATTTATGTTCAAAGTTTCTCCCATGATAATTTATAATCCTGCCTGATTGAGTACACTATTTTGACCTCGTATAAATGGTGTGAAATTTATTACAATGAAAAATAATTAAGACTTTTATCTAGTGATGTATCAAAATTGGTTCAGCTTCATTCAGCAAATCGATTTTGTTTGTTTGTTTGAATGGTGTTTTAACGCCACTTTCAGCAATTTTTCAGCTAAATGATGGCATCCAGTTTTTATTGGGGGAGGAAGCCGGAGTACCCGGAGAGAACCCCCGATCTTCGGTAGGAAAACTGGCAATCCTTGTCAATTAAGATTGGAGTCGAGTACATCCTGCCCGCAGTGAGACTCGAACCCGCAGCCTCAGTGTTGACAGACACATGATCAATAGTAGACAAACTACCCTAACCACTCGGCCACCGAGGCCCTTGACTGCATGTAGGCATTTACATGGATACTAGTTTTCTGCAACGGATTCAAGAAACAGTTGTTTATTGTTTCAGAATTAGCGAATCAGATACATAAGACGATGGCTTAAGGACTTTTAAAGGAAATAAAACAAAATCGTATGGCTACCACTCGAATTTCGGCGATTTTTACTTTATTTAGTTATGTAAACAGAGTGAACTTGTTAATATATACATCCCGCCATAAGTTAAGCAACAACTACAATTTTTTTTTATAATTTCAAAAATCTGAATGAATATTAACTTTGAGTTGTTTATGTACTAAAGCCATCATTCGAGCACAGGAAAGTTACTTTAATTAACTCCTCAGGTAAATCTTTAAATAGCAAAGTAGTCGAGCACGCCTAAAGCCTTGTTTTCCTTAAAGATTTAGTGTTCATCTCCTGGTCTTTTTCGACTTAATCTTTACATCTTTACAATGCCTAGACGGAAATTTAGTGAAGCTGAGAAGTGGCAGATCGTCGGAATGCGTAATAGTGGACAGAGCATGCGTCAGATAGCACAAAACTTTGGCATTCACTTTATTATTGTATCCCGGCTACTGAAACGTCATCGAGATAATGGAACTATCCAGGAATGTCCTAGGTCAGGTCGACCACTAAAAACATCTGAAAGGGAGGATAGAGCACTCGTTCGTGTAGCCAAACGCCAACCGTTTGCCACTGCAAGATATCTTCGTGACGATTTGAATATTGCAACCAGAGTCGCCGTTTGAACAGTTAACAGGCTCCTAAACAATGCAAGGTTGAGAGCTCGTCGTCCCTTGAAACGTCCACTGTTGACACAGAGACATCGCCAAGCACGTTTAGAGTGGGCATGATATCTCCGCCATTGGAATGTTCGAAGCTGGCGACGAGTACACTGGACCGACGAAAGCAGATTCCTTCTTCGTCATGTTGATGGGCGTTTGTGCGTTTGGAGACGAGGCACTGCTTACAGCCAGAACAACATCACTAGGCACTACAGTGTTTGGCGGTGGTGGTGTTACAGTGTGGGGATCGGGCTTTTCGTACGACTGTAAACTGAATCTGTATGTGGTTGATGGACAATGACAGGGCAGAAATATCGAAATGACGTCATTAAAGCTGTTATTGTGCCACATTTTGGCAATCTTGCACTTGGTAACAGACCCATCTTTATGGATGACAACGCAAGACCTCACCGAGCTGCAATTGTACGTGATGTTATCGAAAGGGAAGTTATTGGGCATCTTCCATGGCCATCCATGTCACCTGATATGAATCCAATTGAACATTTGTGGGATATCATTGGCCGTAAAATCAATAACAGAGCACCCGCTTGTCAAAATGTCCAAGAACTACGTGTTTCCATTCAAAATGAATGGCAGAATTTACCACATGCTACACTTCGTCGTTAAGTCAACAGCATGAGGAGGAGAGTTAATGAACTGTACCGGAAGCGTGGTGGTTACACGACTTACTGAGTATTTTTTGCATTTAACATATTCTTTCACTGAAAGTTGACCTGTGATGATGTGTTTACTTTAAGTTCATGAAATTGAAGTATGCAATCAAACTTATTTTTTGACTAATGAACGTTATATTTGCCCTGTTTTTTTATAGCTTTGACGAAATTCGTGGTCATACGTTATCGCAATGTTTTACGATTTTGTGACATTTTGTAATTTACCATTTTGCTACCTTTGAATGATACTAGTCCTTAAGCCGTCACATTGTGTGTCTGCAACAATAATCAAAGGTTTCTTAAACATGTTGAATCCGTTGCAAAAATCTATCTCTGTCTCCATGAAAACGCCTACTTTGAAGATTTCATGGTTTGTAACAGCCTGTTTCATTGGCCCATAAAATTACGCGTAATACATAAAAAATTAAAAAATTACGCATATATTACTGCATTAACGCGTAAGTATTATTCACGCGTTAATTTTGAAAACTCGCGTGACTTTTTAGTTTTTACGTGTAAATTTATTTTACGCGTAATTATATCGCGCCAATGACACGAACGACCATTGATAGTAAAACGTTAACCTGTTATTGTGTGAGAAAATGTTAAGAAATACTGACATTATATGATGATTATATATAGGAACTTCTCGTTACTATCATCACATAAGGTGCAAAGTCGGACGTTACTATCATTAATCACTGACGTTACTATCATCATTGACAATTTTTTCTAGTCGAATATCTGGCAATAGGAGCATTGTACAACACAAAATACTTAATACTAATATTCTTCAGAAGTGTAGGCTCAATCTTACAAATAAAATGGTGGTTAAAACGCGAAAGAATCGAACATAAAGACAAAAAACGCTCTTAGCAGTTTTTTCATCTGCCATCTTGGGATGGTAGTAACGTACGTTACTATCATTAGTTTAACACCAGTGTTTAGTGGTGTGCAGACGTAGGTAGCTTATATTTGTGTTGTTAAAAATGTCAAAAATAATAAACTTTAAAATAAAATTAACAATAACACAAGCCTTATTTTAATTTCTGGCGTCATCCTACTTGTTTCCACTTATTGTGTATAATAAGAAAATAATGTATATCAAGAATGTATAGATAAAAGATCAGGATTGTTGGCATCTTCTACCGTCCTGCTTGATTAAGTGATAATTAACTCTTCGAATTTTACTATCTTGTTTAGCATTTCAAGATCTCCACACCTAAGATATGAACAAGAAACTTCTTTGTATATAATATTATAAATTGTCTATAAGTTGTTTTAAGAAGAGCATAAATTGTATTTACATGTTGGTTATAAACAATGTTAAGTATGTAATGGTCAACTAATCGTTGACGTATTTGTAAAGATATTTTTATATAAGGAACTTAGCATTGTAGAACTTTACAAAAAGCACAGGATTTAAACCAGATCCTCTATACTCCCATATTTATTGATTTGTTATCCTCTATAATATATGATTAAACAAAATAAATTAATTGATCAACTGTTTTCACATGTAAAATAGTATTTAATTCTTATTAAATACACTAATATAGGTTAACTAAACCTTAGATAATAGTTATTTTGTTCCCATGTGTCGTTTTGTCCAGTTAATATGGGTGTGTTTTTCATTTATTTTACGGCGGTCACTGTTATAATACGTTATAATTCTTTTATTTTTTCTGTGTATATTGAGTCTACATTGTTCAGACAATCACTTTTGTGTACTTATAAGCTACTTTAACAATGATGTGTTGTATCTACTTTGATATTATCCCTTCAGATGTTCTATGGTCGTCGCCATGATTTGATTATTTGTTCATTCTCTCGATTCTTATTCCTGGATTCGACATTTTCCATTACATGAATATGAGTAACTCGACGTTTGTCTAACTAGAGGCAGACACTTCTTACTCCTCCATAGCGCCTGAGTTCACCTACGGTTTTTATTGGGTTCGGATAACTCACTTTTTGTTTTTTGTGTTTTTGGTTTGTTTTGTGTTTTATATGCTTGTCTATATTCTGATTTTTAATTGTCATTTGACTTTCGGCTCTTGTTGCTCGGTCGTTTTCCTTGCTATTTTTCTTCTTAGTTGTAAACAGACATCGATTTTTGTTTGCTTCAAACTCTTTAAATGGAGACACATGTATAAAACATTAAACGCAAAATGATTGGTGAGATGTGCGAATAAATAATATTATCCTGAAGGTATTGTGTATCATTCCACATGAATTTATTTTAAAGTGTGGAAGAGTGAGATAAGTAAAAAGTCTAAATCCTACTAATTAACATCGTAGCAGCCCTTGCGGAAACAACAGTTAATACGGGTTTCTAACACTCTTCTGCTGGGTGATTAGTTACTTAAAAGTAGTTTGTCATAAAGATTGATTAGCTGATTGTTTTAGTTAGATGTTTGCTTACGACCAATGGCCTGTATTTCAGCTGTATTCAGGGCGCGAACAAGTTAACAAACAATAATAAATATAGGAAAGTTGAACCAAAGAGCAAACGTTTTGAATGCCACATGAAAAGTATGGTTTTATGGGTAGGGGTGTAGCAGTTACAACAAGCCTAATCAGCTTTCAATGAGCGTATCACACTCCAAACACGTCATCTACTGTGGTCCGGTCAGGCTTTAAGTATTATGACCTGAAAATCCCTCAACGAGAGGGATCTCCAACCCGGCACTTTGGACGAAGCTTAGTGGGTCGAGGAGTTTGAATCCTCACAATCCCATTGTCATGAAGATAAACATTATTTTACGAGTAAAGACTGATGATACCGTAAATGGTCAGGACAACTACTGCGTTTTTGGTTGTTGGTTCTCAAGTTTACCGGTTTCATGGACATTGATTTGTTGGTTGTCTTTTTGACAGTTTCTTTGGTGCTCAGTAGTTCGTCATTCCCTTCATATGACATAATTTTTAGAGAAAATAAACATTTTGGTTTGTTTTAATTAATTTAATGCACAAGAATGCAAACTAAAGCTTTATAACATAAACACTGAAAAAGACTTAATTTTAAATGCATTTTGAAAATTCAGAGTGATCCAAATAAATTCGGCATAAATTTGACGTTGGTTCTTGATTTCGGTAACCTTTATATGATATTTAATTGTTGGCCTCTTATGTCAATGTAAGATTTCTCTAGTATAGTGATAAAACTACATGAATTGCTTGTACAAGGTTAGTTAGGTGTTCTGGTTTACTAGTGTGATAAGTTTATGTATTGCTTTGTTGCTTGCTAGAATATTGTAATAAATGTTGGAATCCCTTATGTCTTATTTTAGTGTTTCAAGCAAGTATGCCATCGTCTGTGTGTCCTATATGTACTTAAATCCTCCACAAAACTCCAAAAACTCGTCTTTATCTGTAATTTGTTTTCATGACATAGCGAAATCCTTTTATCTTCGGATGTATTTTTTTGCATCTAGCGTAATGAGGTGTAATTATTGCTCTGGAAAATCACTATTTTGATTAAAATGCATGTTCATGACAAAACTCTTGGCTTTAATTGTCAAATTGTTTTTGTAGACTACAGTCCTTCAGATTATTCTGTCGGAAATGGTTATGCATAAACTATTGTATGATTACTTCCAGGCGATTCTATAACGAATAAAACGTGTCATGTCCAACGGACATTTAGATAACAAGATTAAATGAGATAGCAAAGAAAAACATTTAACTAAAATTGGTTGTTTCCAGGAATTAGCGAAAAGATTTATTTTCGCCAAAGGACTTCATGAAAACAGTGTTAACATAATAATCTATTCTAATGCTCAGTGTTTTATAGATCAGTTGGTATAAAGATACTCGTTATTGATTTCGAATGGTATTTTTATGAGAACTATGAATATGAGATAAAGAATTATAGATTTCGCATGCATACAACATACGGTTTCGATAAAGGAATGATATTGTTCCCCTAACGAATAAATAATTACATGTTTCCATTATTGCCAAAATTATGCGAGTATTATATCTCATATTTCATATAGAAGTCCACTGTTTTCGAATAAAAAAAACTTCAATATTCATGATAGTGTACTAGTTGAATTATTTTGATTACATAACATTTATCCATGTAGAAAAATCATGAAACAAAAGACACATATTTGAGCATAAATAAAATAAACAGATAATACTACCACCTCATTAAACATTGCATGTTGTTATGGGAATTTAGAAATATAAATAGACCTGATTAAGCTTAACTTTAAAGTGAGTGCGTGCATGTAACAGCGCTACTGCATCTCACTTTTGTCTTTATCTTTTATTTTACTTCCTCTCTTCATAACATTCGAGTTTCATAAACAATATCTACATGGTTCAGACTTTTACCCTAATCTTGACCCTATAATCAATGTTCAATAGGTTTTTTTGCCCCAAGTGCTTTTATTTAAAGATTTAAGGTTGTCCCAGACTATTAATAGGAGTCTGTTTCTGATTACATATAAATTTCTGAAGCAAGACGGCCAACAATGGCAACAATTTGAACTGAGTCACGTGTTAAAACTTAAACGTTTCTGTGTAAACTGTTTCAATAGCAAGCAACTTTATCTTGGTGAAACGTTGTTATCAGATACCTTTATTTATTTTCCTTTTAAATTAAACAATAGACTAGATATTTGTTCAATGCGAAAATCAGAAAAAATATTTTTATAGACAGATTAATAAACTAAATTGCGAACTGTAAAAGAAATCGATTACTGCTAGTATGTATATTTGAGGCAAACAATCGTGAAACAAGTAGCATCATTCTGGTAACAGGAAACAGTATTCGTCAATTTTTTGTGTTTGGGAGTAGCTCTTTTTTAAGTAGATCTGTCCATTGAACAGGTTTAAACAACACGTGGTTCGTTCATTTGGTGCGTATTTACGATCACATAAAGAATGATGGATCGCTAAAGTTCCCAGTGAAATTTTCATAAAGTCGACCTAGATCGTATGGTATTAACAATATCTCGTTGTATATTTGGGGCGCAATTGATTTCCATTCAACTACTGTACGACTAGCTTGAAACTGAACTAAAATAAAAACAACAAGAAAACTTTTGATGCAAAGCATCAGTTCGCCGCCGATTTGTTTACGGGATGCATTTTAAAGCATGTTTATACCTACGTTACAAAGGTTACTTTTTATGTTCTTTGCAATTATGTTGTAATGCGTCAAAGCTTAAAGTTAATATTTTGTTCAAATTATACATTAACAGCATATACTTTAGACCCAATAGTGTGTTTTGCTTAGAGGCTGTATTATATATAATCAAACGTTTCGAACCTTGAATATGTGTTTTTCTATCTGTTTGCATTTGCTTAAATGCAAAATACATATCATCTCGACGATATGGCAATTAGAGAAAATAATCTCAATTTTTAGATTGGATTGAAAAATTGTACGTGTAGAGGACTAGAAGAATAAATAATCAAAATCAAGTTGTTTTATATAATATAAAAGCATGTGCAGCAGATATCTCAGATTTTCAATCGAACTAAAACACACAATTTCTAAGGACTATCTAATGAACATACGCTTAGAAAGAATTGCAATTTCTAAACAGAAGGCATTTTAACTTTTCCCCATTAGGTTCTATGTAAAGCTACGTCCTGCTGTTGTGACTAATTTGAATTGCCGATTTCTAAATTTGCGCACATGTAATCTTTTGTCATATATTAAATCATGAATATACTCGAATTAAAACTAATATTTAAGTTGTTCAATTAAATTATTGACATAACATTTATATATTGAATCTTACAAATGCGGCATACTCCGGAATTGTATAAACAACATTGCCTTTTATTCTGGTTTCCGATTTTTCAAACCTACGCTCTTCGATAGAACTATCGCCGAATAATAAAGTACCAGGATAAAAATGGTCTCCCTCTATTATTAACTTCCGTACATAGAATACCAACAAAATTTATTATTACATGAAACTTTGATATTACCCAAGCATTTTTGCAGTCGAAACTTAGCTATCATCTTGTTTTTTCACTCAAGTTAAATGATTGACATTCTTGTAGCAAATTTCTGTTCATTTATGGTAACTAAGTGTACTTAGAAATATTTTCTCCTTTATCAATGCGAATATATCGCCGCCTCCTCCTGGGCGGGGATAATAAACTGAATATTACACGCAATTAACGACAATATCACAAATATAATGTCAAGGCGACTAAGTGCTAACCTTGCAAGATAAGTTATAAGTACAAAAACCGTTTTTATGGTTACTGCCAGCCATTTATTGCTCTTACACATTATTTGATCTTTGTGGTTGTTTTCTTTTTTCTCTTATACATGTATACCCTTCTATAGAACGTGTCTGTTTCTTTTTTGATACCAATACTCATGTAATAAAAAATATTCTATCGCAATTGCTCCTGTTTAATTGATAAGTCGGTTGGAGGATGCTCTGTGATATTTCAATAAACGGGAGCAAAGCTTGTTAAATTGATTAGATTAAAACAATAATTGGAGAGTATAAATTCCTTTCATTCTGTCAATCATTATGAAATTGTATACAAGCAATAAAATCATTCCTATTCATTACCTGTGATTTTTCTATTTTGAAGGAGTCGACAATTTCAATGAAGGTATTAAAAGTAAAAAAACAATACTCATTGCCATCGCAATCAATTAGTAAACTATTTGGTAAAAATATATTTATCATCAGCCATATATTACTCGTTCACATTAAACGACATTTGTTGTTGCTTTCCTGATTTTTGATATGCTCTTCATATTCATATAGTGTTTGGCATTTTCAATCTTTTAGGTAAAGCGCCTCAGATGAGTCTTAAAAAGACGAAAGGCGCGTCAGGCGTAGCAAAATTTATTGCATGGAATTTTGTTGTATTTTTGATTTCTAATATATATCTGCATATATATGTCAAATAATGGTTGAGAAATAAACTTTCCATTCTTTTCATTGGGCACTAGGGAGGACTCAAAGGGATTGACCCACAAAACAGCCCAGCACGCCCCAAGATATAATTTGAAATTATCGCCCAAACTATGGAAATATTATGACTATAAAATTAATCATTATTTTTTAAACTCTTCTGGTTTTCATCGCAATGTATTTCAAACAAAGAAAACAGGAACAGAAAAAAAACAGAGTTTTGCATAGTAAATACATTTTCACCCACTGACAAGAAAATCATGGTTCGCAATAATCACAACTCTAATCATCAGTTATCAATACAAATATATTTCTCAGAATGCGAAAAAAATTGCTTATAATGTTAGGTTTTTCATATATTTTCTCTCAAAAAATCTTTCAAATGATTGAGACATGTTACAACTTAAACATAAAATAATTTAATATAAACATCTCATCACACGTGACCTCTATAGTGCATAAAATTACATAAACTAAACGTTCGAATTATGTCTTATTTAAGTGGGGTTAACCTTCAGTTGAATTAAGTTGTTATTATTAGTCGTTAAATTGTTTCTCTACAATATTCTATAAAACGAATAATCGTACCCTCGCCTTTTTGGCGAGCGTACGAATTTAGTCCCATTACCCATAATGTAGCAGAGATGAAGTGAATCCTTTTTGTCGGCTTCGTGTTTAAGATCATTATTGAAGTGAAAAGATGAACATCACCGTTTTAAATTATTCGTCTTAATGAACATTCGTGTTTTTTTTGGTTACGTTTCCGACATGAAAAACATTGAAAACCAAGAAATAGTGTGTCTCAGAAAGGTGCATCGTATGAAAGACGAATTCCATATATGGAATTCTTACAATGGAATGTTTATCGTAAGTGAGATTTACTGCGGAGTTAATTTAAATACAATGTATCACATAGATAAGGATAAGGTGAAGAACCACTAAATACCGGGAACCAGTGCAGAGGATGTACGTAAAAGTAGTATTATTCAACAGACTGATTCACTGTTGCCGAATATAGAAATTGAATCGCGCATGATACCAGGATAAATTTGGTATTTTTTAGAAAGCTAAATATTCTAGGAAACTTGAGAATAAAGTTTTATTGGCTTTAAATGAACATAAAAATGTTGAGAGTCAATTAAGGACATGCACTATTTTTGGACTAAAATAGAAACTAAAAGTAGATTTTTAAACCATATGAACTTCCGGTTGAGCGTTCGTTCTTATATGCAATGAAAAATATTGCGAAATTTTGACAGAATATGACCCGGTACATATTTATATGGGAACGAAGTATCACTTTATTTGAAATAAAGGTACATTTTCTAGGATAAGTTAAAATTATCAAATTTAGTATAGCCTAAGAGTCCAAAAACAGTGGTCCTACACCATAACAAAATGTCGTGATTGGAAATTGTGAAACTGATTAATGGAAAGACACAAATAAGTGTAGCAGCTGAACCGATTTTGGTCAAAGGATGTCTTTGCCTGCTTTCAACAGTAAAATGCCAAGTTGAATCGTATCATGCGGTACAAACAATAATTTAAAAGACGAAAAGGAAATTATTTTAATATAGATCGTTTCAAGCTATTTGGCAGTGCTTTATGCTTAGATTATGTAAAAGAATTGTACCTAACGTTTGAATTTTGTTATAAATAGACCGGTTAGAATTTTGTATTAGCCACAATAGGAGTAAATGGACTAACGTCTGCTGTTAATCCGAAAAATCACAAAAGTAAACTCGAGATTAATACAGCAGCAAAATTCGGCCTACAATATTCTAATATACACAGGTACTCGTAATTAGTAGTCTCCAAGCCGTTGAATCACACAATGCAGTCGGTGGACTTTATAACTTAGGTCGGATTACGGCTTCGATCTTGAAATGGTACGATAAATATTTAAACGTCTGGCCGACTTTAGATCACACCAGCAGTCTTGAGAGTCACTTTCGGCGGATGAAGTACAAGGTAAGGGTGTCATATCATACGCCCGAAAACCCTAACTAGTGCACTTTCGAGGCAACCTAAACTCCGTTTGATACAGTTGACATATTAAATGCTGCTCCCAGTTTGCTTCCTTTGTGATGTAGTACAACAATGCTCGGCCGCACAAGGCTCTTGCCTCTGATGACTAGAAAAGTAAATTGATTAGATTAAAACAACGATTCTTTTTGTCTGTCTAAGTCATCAGATATGAAAACGTTATCAGCGACGCAAACTCTTACAAAACTGTAGCAGGCTTTTTACATGAATTTGAGAGAGTTCCACGATACTTAAGTCGCTTGCTCGAGTCGGTTGCAGACTAATAATGCGCGCGACTAATATTGACCATAAAGTCATAAATGTCTTGAAATTATTGGGAAACGTTTAATTTGCAAGATTTCAGTCGTTAAGTTATGGCTTTTGTGATTTTAAGATCATGTTGAAAATTTGAAGTACATTATTATTTTTTTCTCGTGTTTTGTTTGCAGACTTATATACATGTACAAAACTCAGATGTTCTTAAGAAGCGAAAACCTACCTAAGGGGCAATCAAATCTCTTAGTCCGAAAATGCGTATACAAAACCATGGGACACACAACACACAAAATAAAGTCAGCGACAGAGACTTCCAACAAAATGAAAGTTAATTCATGTGATCGGTAAGAGTCAGCAATTCCTGCCTGTTGCAACACGCCAGTCGCGTCAATGGAAGTCAATCAATCCGATAAAGGAGGATATTACGCAAATTACAAACCGACAACTGCTCTCATGCAAGATAAAACTATCGTGTATTTGTCCTCATGTTTGCAGTTTCCGCGTTATTCGAGTAGCTCGATCAAGGAAATAGTGGTAATTTCCACAAGCTCAGGAGTAGCATACATGTATTAGTTTAGAAATGTAAACTCCATATGATAAAGTGGATAGAATGTTGCTGCACATGAAGTGAATGCCAACTACTGATAAGTTTAAGTGATCTCGTTTGTCTTGGAATTTAGTAGAAAGTCTTCATTGAGAATCGATCTCGAGATGTCAATCCAAGTATGAGGCGAAACTATGTGTCCGTGGTGTCATCAATTTTAAGCTCTTTTTGATAAATGGGACACCAAATTTATGCTTGTTTAATTAAAAGATCATAAATTTAACAGAAGCTGCGATTAGATGACTATGCTAGCTTCGTCTTTCTTGTCTTAAAGTAATTGTGAGAAGTCTGTTTCATATGAATTAAGGAACGAATCGGAAAGCATTTGTGCACAATTAGTGCCCATTTGAGTACAAAATACGTCCTCGAAACTGAACGAATATGTTGTCAATGAGAAAATCAAGCATTTCATTGTTTTGGTGATCCGATAAATTGTTTTAGCGTGATGACAAAACGTTTGTATGACCGACAATGATATTTGTATATATGTTTTCTCCTTTTTTAGTAAAGCAACGTTTAATCAGAAATGCCAACCGTGACTTTTATGGAGTTATTGGAATTGAGGTGTACAGTGTAGCAAAATCGAAAGTACTGGGTGTTAGACACTTTCAGATAACAGTTGTTTTATTTGCGAGATAAATACGTAATTACCTCACTAATAACCTCGTAATTATATTGTGTTTTACGTCTTATTTGTTTCGCCACTACAAGTTGTTGTCGGACGGCATCTGCTAGATCTTCTGGGCCCAGCGTCAAAAAAACCTACTTGAGTAAAAATATTTGCCCAGAATGAGAATTTACTCAACTACCATAAGAACAAGGAAAAGGGATAGATTTGATTAGATGAAATTGAGAATAAAAATGTTCTCAGCAAAGAAACTGTTTATGGCGCTGGGCACTGGTTGCTTAAAGTCGAAACACGTTCTAATCAGAAAATATAACCTCTTATAAGTTAGGAGCTAATCGTGATATGCGATGGGACTCAACATTATGCAGAAATAATGGTGCATTAGTCCTGATTTATATGACATATGGATGACTTTTGCTCATGTGTTCTTCGTTAGCATTTTTCCCCCATACTTCCGGGAAATGAATGTATTTGCTGTTTGTTTGTGGGTAGTTGATTTTGGTTCTGTCTCCATTGAGAACTAAAATACTTGCTTAATCTTAAAAATGATGCAGATAACTCTCGTCTGCAGTCATACCCTTAATGTTGCCATACTGATTTTCAACATGTTACTTAAGTGTGCAGTTGTGTCAGAAGCATATTTTAACACAAGCATCTTACCACAGGAAAAGAAAGAAATTCATAAAAAAAAAGATCTATACCAGTTGATTTATTGGATTTTTCATAAAATACATCTTTTCACAAAGTGTAAAAAAAAGCCAATTGTTGGTTTGAAATGGTTTAACGACAGATCCAGCATTTTTCATCTGTATCATCGTATCCATTTCGCATTGTGGAGGAAGCCTTAAAACGCAAAAGGAACCCCCGACGTTAGGATGAATACGCAACCTCAGTGTTGATACGGTGAAGAGATCACTGGTAGACGACTAACTTAACCACTGATCCATCTAGGACCCTTAAAGATGACGATAAGATGTACTGGGAAATCTAAGTAGCCTTGCACAACAAGGCCAAAAAGTAAAAGAACAACAAGAAGAAAAAAGTATTACAAAATTATCCGATATGGACAGTGTGTATTTGGTACCAACCACCAATTTAGATTTTACAGGGAAAAACTATTGGAAAGATGAAACAAACTACATGGAACAATCTTTCTGTTATGAGTCCTTCTTTGTGAAAACCTAGCAAGTATCAAAATATTGCACATAATATATTGGACTGATTGATTCTGAGGGCGATTAAACACTAACTAGATGCCCGTATGACATGCATATCCTTGCCAGGTGGAAGATGTTTTTTACCGAGTTGGATTGCACTGCATTTGATCATTTATATTTTTCCTTGTGATTTTAGGAACCTTTGTCGACTTTCTCTCTAGTTTATGCCTTAATCCATCCTAAAGTCTCTATACTATTTGTTCGTTAATCCATCTGAATTTAAAGCTACCATTCAATCAAACTATATTCAATAGTTTTATAAACTTCATCAAAAAGATTGGAAATATCGTGCCGAAATTTATTTTTCAGGTAACGAAATAAAATACTGATCCTGATATATTGAAAATGATGGGATATTCGTAAATATTGCGTTATTATGTCTCCATTCCCACTTGTTTCTTTAATTAAAGTTTGCCCGGGCTGGAACTTTTGTTCTTTTTTGACCTTGCAACATGATATTGAATATATCATGACTAAAACAAACTTTCTATCACCATGAAGATAAAGGACAAATTATTGTCCTACTAAGTAACTATATAATAAAGAATATAGGATAACCGTCTAACGTATGTATCAGTTTAGATCTAGTATATCCCACACCATACCTTTACAACATTCTGGATGTAAACTGCTTGCGTTCAGTGGACCAATCAAGGCGGTATAAAAGCATTTGATTTATAAAATTCGACATGTCTCCAATCTTAAACCTGGATTTAAGTTTCCAATAAATTGTTTTAAATATACCTCAAGTTTAAAATACAGTAAAACGTCTTTCCTAGATTTAATATTAAATATTATAAACCCTTATTGAACCCTTTAATTTAAACTACGGAAAACGGACTATTGTGAGATCTCATCGTGATTTTAAAACATAAAGCTATCTATAAATTTAAATATGACAAGTGTGTTAGCAATTCATTTCATTTCTGATACAATGGCTAGAGTTTTAAAAAAACATCTTGCAATGTTATTTTAACTAGTAAATGCTTTTTAGCTGTCGCTGACCGGTCAACGATTATGGTTACCAATATTGAACATTAGTAAGAAACCAACATCTGTACAGCGACAATCCTGCAAGACCGACTGTGCAATCTGACGATTTAATAATCTATTTGGCCGATCTGTTAACAGTGCTCACCAATATATGGATCAATAATCTGAATACTGCCAAGAGATACACCTGCTTCGCATTAATAAGAAAAATCAACAGGGACAAAATATCGGAATCGAAGATGTACAACAGTTTACATTTCATTCGAATATTTTAATTTAGTTATCTAAATTATTCCTGCAACTTCATGTTCACTCAAATAGTAGTGAAACTTTTTAGTCTCAGTTTACTATTGCTGTGCTATGTCGGAATAGAACAAAAAATAAACGACTGATTTCCTCATTAACCAATACTACCTTCAGGGCAAACTATCCCTTAAACAAATGTATATTTAAGACAAACATAGACACAACGATATTTTCTGTTGTGTAACTTGGATCGAAATTGAGATTCTTAAATGTGTTTAGAATCGGAAAGAATTTAATCAGTATTACGTTTTGAAATAAAGATTGCTATAAATATTTGTTATCTAATATTTTAAAAGGCACTATTGTTACCAAGTAAGCAGGAGCAGCTGCAGTTAACCATTGGCTTTTTACACAACTTACACGTTATGTTTAATCTTACGAGTGATATTATAACCTTCTATAGCCCGGACGCTGATGTTAACCAATAAGCCGCTCAAACAAGGATTTGTTGCACCTAGGTTGATGTCACCACTTCAGACGTTCTATGGCCCTTACTACTACTCAATTTATATTTATTGTTATGAGCAATTCATGTCCGAAATGCGATACCTAAATATAATTTTTTCTGGACACGGAGATGAGTAACTTGATGGGTGTGTAATAAGAGGCAGTCACTGCTCAGGCGTCTGGATACTCTACGTGCACGCTTTTTTGGTTATGGGTAGTCACTTATGTGTCAGGTTTCTGCGTTTTTTTTGTTTTCTTTGTTTCTAGTGTATTAGTCTCAGCCCTGATTTTATGACAGTCCTGTGGGTTTCGATTCTAGTTGACCAATAAGTGTTCTTGTGTTTTTCTTTGAATAAAATAATCATATATTATATAATTTTTTGTTATATTTTATATTTAATACTTTATTTTAATATTTTATAAGATAGCATATTTTCAAAGAGGTGTTTGAACAGTTTTTGTTTGATCGCAATGGTCGTTACCATCGCCTTTTACTATCACCTTTTTGATATACTGCGTACACTTTCTTATTGGCCACACGAAGTTATTATTGCGATAGCAAACACCATGGAGTGGTCGAACTATAAAAGAGATGTGTAGTAGTCTTTGAGAAAATCATATTGAAGGTTAAAGACTGAAATTTAACATTTTTCTGTCCTGTGCTCTTCAATCCTGTGTGCAATGTAGTTCAACACGCGAAAATAGGAAATTAAATAGTGTTCCTATAGTAAATGAAGGTATCTTTAAAAAATTAATACCGCGGTACCTAGTTTTCTAAAAGATGTCTTTATTTTGCGATTCTTTTTCGATCTCTAGTTTGCCCTTTCTTTAATCCCTTCAGTCAATTACAAAATATATTCATCAAAAAGGACATCGTCCACAAACCTTACTTTTAAAGCGTTTTATCTACTAGTATTGTTTGCTTTGTATAAGTTGGTAATAAGTTTCAATATTTGTATTAAAGTAATTAATTCCATTGCACTACAATAGAGGTTAGGAACTCCAATGAATTATATCTGTGAATAAATGACAAGTCAAAGAGGCATTCTGATCTTATAACAAAGCAATCTAAGTAATTTCATTGCGGAAATGAGCCGAACTGAGTTAGCAGCTGACCATTCCCATAACGTGGTATTACAAAGCCAAGTTGTAGGCATAAATCAACAAAGCGCGCAAATTAAAAATCTTCAGGGACTTATCCTGGATAATAGTCTGCTGATGTCGTAAACAGATCAGTTTCTGATAATCAATTTTCTTGTCTTTGCAATTCATTAACAAGGCTACAAGAAACGACGATAGATTATAGCTCATTAAATTGACTTCAATAGATAGTCCATTTAACTAACTCTCTTGGTGTTTCGGTTTTTATTGCATATCTCACGTGTACTTTTCAAGTAAAGCTCGTGGTGTTGAATATAAATTGTTTAGTTTAATTTAGATTTAAGTCTTAGGATACACTTGGAGCAAAGTCCTTTCTCAGTGATGAACGTCTAAAGAATGATTATCTGGAGTTACGTTAAAATTGATACATGATGCGAGAATTCCCTTTTGCTGTCTTGCTGGGAGAATTTCACAATAGAAAAGCTAAAATCATTTTCTTGGGGATATATTTTAGTTTGTAACTTTCGCTACCTTCAATTTCAAGAAAAAGATCAAATTTTTCAAAAGCTGAAAAAAAAACTTAACCGTGTTACAAGGTATCACAAATAAGTAGCCACTGCATCAGCGACAATCATTTTACCATAATGTTGTTTATTATTAAACATGTTTGCAATATTGATTGTTTTTTTACGTTTCGTCTTTTATTTAATCTGCCTGTATAAATGTTGGAGCAAAAATCAGTGGTCTTGAAATAACAACTCTTGTAATGGTTCAGTGAATCCTGAGAATATGGTAGAACAGATGGTGAAGCGTTATAGTTTTGTGTCTACAAAAACTGCTCATCGAATTTATTGTGTTTAGTTTGAAATTCAGTTAAGATTTGATTTCAGTATTTTTGTTTGAATATTTTAAAGTTGTCAAAGGTGATTCGGTCAGAACAAAAATGAGTATGATACTTTTTATATACGCCTAAAACGTGTCTAGATTTATTAATGATAATAACAGAACAATAGCAATCCAGTACAAGACATTTAATGTCCGTTATGCCACCTTTGTAAAATATCTAACGTAACCAGCATATAGCATGCTACACCGTATAGCGGGTTATTTTAGCGGGTGTAAAATTTGGCGGTTTTTATGTCAAAATGTATTGCAAAAAAATTTGTGGTTTTAATTTTGGCGGTCTAGCAATCCCGGATAACATGTGTTTGTGTATTTTCCTATTGGAACGTAAGTAAACAAGGGGACTACATAGGAATGGGAAGAAAAGATGCTATATTTCATGTACAAAGACAGAAACTTAATTACGGATGGAAACTTATATACAAGATGGCATTTATCTGTTTTTCCTCGATAAATAATGTGAGGAGGAAGAAATTCTCCTAAAATAAAAAATAGACAAATGACCGTGTTATTGATTAAACTGACAATACCGATCGTCAACAAAACATTTTACCTGAGTTTCTAAAATGAATTTTAGCGGTTTTTATTTTGGCGATTTCAGTTTGACCGCTAAAATACGCCAAAATTTGCACCCGCTATACGGTATTTTCCGCATAGGAGGGTGTGGATGATAGTTAATAAACATGGGATGACGGATTCGTTACCTCCATTCGACAGACACTTGCTGTTAATTAATACATTATGCACAACGACCGACGAACACGGACAGATTTTGTATTCTGTTTCTCGTGTTGTAGTGTATACTGCCTCGGCTTGTTTTTACTAATGATCGTCTATGTTCCTTTGAAATTTAATACTGTTGGGCTTATGTGTTAGCTTTGGTTTGTAAACCTAACATTTTCTCATTTAGAAAATGATGAATAATTATTTCTTTGTAAACTGTAATAAAAAAAATCGACTTTTATCAATAATCGTCATTGTATTAATATTATGGCAACATATTTCTAAGATGACTTAACAACAGGTGTATCAAGATCCTCAATATTGATGTCTAGACCAAAACATATTGTCTTGCATAATTTTATAAAGATGAAAGATCACCATTTAAAATATATCACTTCTTGTCTGTCATTAACCTGCCTTTATAGCGTTAGTTCTATCCAAGTAAACATTCAAGATATCAATAATCAGATTTATCTTTAATGTCTATAACTCCTAACGACGTATATGTAGTAAATTGCTTGATTGACTTTTTAAAATAGACTCATTTTAAAAATATAATTGTGTGAATTGCGAGATAATCCGAGGGTGTTATGTACTTTCTCTGACTATCGTGTTAAACCAGACTATTAATGTAATGGTTTTATATTTGTGCAGTGACATTTACATTAGAGAAGTATCTTTCACTTTGACATTGCCGAACCTTCTCTCTTCAATTAATTAGATTCAATATATCATCATCTAAATAACTCACTACTTAAAGTGGCATAAAGGCAAAATCAATTGAAGGATGGCCAGATTCATTATGTATAAAGTGGTATTTTATCGTGAATGGATGATAGATTTGGAGACAATAATTGGAAAATGTGCAACCAATAGTACACTGTTGACGGATATTCAGAGCTAATTATCTTCAGTTTTAAATAGGTAAAAGAAGTATGCAGACCGCTTTGAAATGAAAACTATTCTTGCATAAGTGTTCTAAGTGATCGCCTGGTAATGGTTAAGTTTAGAAATATTCAATGATTTATTATTTTATATCGTTTAGAATACACCAACAAACCAACCACGAATATATATATATATATATATATAATATATATATATATATATATATACATCTACAAATTAAGCCCAACACTGTTTGAATTAGATTTTTAACACTGTCAAATTTTTGCTTTCCCTCAGCGGGATTCGAACTCACACCGTTGTGACACTGTGGCACTACTTCGCCTGCACTATGTCCAGCGGTCTAGACCCCTCGGCCAAATCCGCTATTTAATAAAATATAGCTTCATTAACCGGGGTGAATCTTAGACATAGACATAGTACATGTGTACTAGCGTGTGACGATGGAATTTTCGTAACCAATACGTATTAATCTGACAGTAATCTAATTCAGCATTTTTGTTTATATTATATAGGATGACAAAGTTACTTGTCATGCAGTCACAGTAAGTAAATTATATACAAACGTCTAGATATTGTGACAACCATATCATATATCTATCCAGAGGATTTCTGAAATATCAGAAATACAGAGTTAATTTCAAATATTTATATATACGTCTACAAATTAAGCCCAACACTATTAGAATTAGATTTTTAACACTGTCAAATTTTTGCTTACCCTCAGCGGGATTCGAACTCGCACCGTTGTGACACTGTGGCAACTATTCGCCTGCACCATGTCCAGCGGTCTAGACCCCTCGTCCAAATCTGCTACATAATAAAAATATAACGTCATGAACCGTTTAACTTGTTTAAATGGTATTTTACACCCGTTCCAGCTTTATCATTGCGTCCATTTATTATCTGGGGAAGCGATTTAAAATACCAGACAGAAAAACTGGCAAGCTTCGTCAATTGAGGTAGTAGTCGAACACACCTTACCCACAATAAACCTCGAACTCGCAACCTCAATTTTTTCAGAAATATACGTCTTATTACCGAAACCACCGACGCCACAACGTTTTAATCATACATTTAAAGTATTTTAAAGCGCGTTTAGCACTTGCCCCCATACATCGCTATAAAAAGTTGTAGATTCAACGGTTAACATTATTAAGTTTCCTATAAACATGAGAATATATCCAGTTCTGCATGCGTCTTGCAGTTTTAGAATGCAAAACAAAAATTGTACCTTCTATGAAAAGTAAAATCTCACATTATAAATAAAGTCAATATGGGTAATTCAAGATTAAATACCAAATAATTAAGTTACGAAATCAAACAACCAACTTAATCAGTTTTCCGTTAGTAATATTTACTTGGACAAACAAAATAAATCTCATTAGATATAAACACAAGTTTCTGTCAACCTTCGGTAATTATCATAACTATGTCAATTTAATTATGGAAATGTGGTTATTATACGTCATTAGTATGACAAAGAAGCAGATAATGATTGGAGATATAGCGGAGGACAGTAAACTCCTCTTAGTATATAATTTTACCTATTTTCAGTGAGTGATTGATTTATAAAATGACCTCAGAGTCCGGCGAGCTTGCATATTCGAGCTATATTCAGGACTAAAACACGTTTACAAATAATAAATCAACAGGAAAATGGAAGAATAACGGTCACCACTGCCGGAACAAGTATAGACGGAGAACTAGCCTTTTGTAGAGGATACAATGAGCCTAATCTTTTCAGAAATCTACAATCATGACAATAGGGGTCTGTATAGTGCAAGAAGCGTAGCATTATCCAAACACATTACCTATTAAGGTCCGCCTTCAGGCTTTCCTCAACAAAATGAATTGCCCTATCCGGTATCTGGGACGCGCTGGGAGATCTGTAAGACGAGCACTGAGCAACCTCCTATTATGTTTCCACATTTTTTCAGTAAGAATAAAACTGGCCTAAGTTACAGAAATCTTATCTAAACTGCGTGGTTTAATTGTTTTTAATTCAGCGTTAGTTGTAATGGCATGGTCTTTCATATTCTCTTTATATTTTCGTTACCATGATGTTAGTTTCGATAACGAAGTCTTCCATTTTACCAATTAAAAACCAAGTATTATCTGGAAAAATCTATCATTTTAAAATCATTCGGACATTGCTGTTTCTTTTTAAGTATGGGTTTCCGCTTCTGCATTAAAGTTTTGAATTTTGTAGGGCATAAAACTCTTACCAATGGAAAACAGTAATTGAAGTTGTCGTGATAATTCGATGCTCTTTCTTGATAATTACTATTGACTAAGTGGGAACAATATTATCTCACAATAAGAGAATTTTGATCAAAATACCTCACGCAATTTACTTTCTTTTTTAGCGTCTATTTTTTCTTAATGAAATGCATGACAGCAACTATTATGTTGGTTCATGGTTTTGCTGATACAGCACTATGTGCATTTTTGTAAGCTTGAATTCATTTTTAGTAATAAAATAAAATTATTAATGGTTTTATAATTACTATTAATTCAGGTGGATTGGCACGTAGTCATCTGAACCAAGTTTTGTCGAATTAGCCCGTTTTTTGGAGGGGTTGGCAGAAAGGTGGGAGTGGGGTTATATGTTTTGTTTGTTTGATGGTGTTTAACGCCACATTCAGCAATTTTTCAGCTATATCATGGCGTCCAGTTTTTATTGGGGGAGGAAACCGGAGTACCCGGAGAAAATCCCCGACCTGCGGTAAGAAAACTTGCAATCCATGTAAATTAAGACTGGAGTTGAGTACACCCTGCCTGCCAAGAATCGAAGATAACGAGTCAGTTCGTCCCGAATTTCGTTTGCACCCGAGTCATTTAGGTCCGATACTTGTTCTCACCGGGTTGATTCGCCACGATTTCTATTCGCACTGGGTCGTTTCGCCCACGGTAAAATATCTATCGTTTTCTCCATCCCACCATGTAAAGGGTACAATAACACATTCTTACCCAGGACGGCTTTACCGTATTATCTGTATAATTTAATTATTAAATTAAGACATAAATAATATATATTTTGCCCATCTTCCCTTAACACTAATTTTTAGTGGCTGTCAAAATTTTCTATATTTACCCGTCGGTCCACCCTTTTACTTTTTGTTTAACGGGAAACGGGACACAATTCGCCATTTTTTCCAAAAATCTCAAAATAGATATCATATTTATGGTTAAATTATTAATAATAATTTCAAGGAGGAAAAACTGTTAATTTCCTTAAAGTTAAAGTAATAATGAAAGTCTTATACCTATAGTGTTACTACAATTTTTTAAAGGTCGAAGTACAAAGTTTTCGCATTAACAAGTTAGTTATATCAGGAACAAATAAAGCAACCGTTATACTAGTTCCAGGTTATATGCAAAAGTAACGGAAATTTTTAACAAAGGACGTAATTTACAATTTTTTTAGCGTTTTTTGACTAGTTATTTCCAATCAACTAACATTCAGAGACTCCTATATTTCATTCCTTTTTTACTGTCTTACTGACATAACAAAACATTTGTAGAGGACCATCCCATATATATTCCTAGTAACTTGTGTTTGATTCGTTAACTGATTTGAGAGAAGCCTTTTGCAATTCCCAAGGGTCCCGTGTTAAAGTAATTAAGTCCTGTGTTGGTGGCCACTTCATTTTAAATTTCCAATTGGCATAAAAAACATAAACCTTATAAAGGACCATCCGACGTATACTGGCAATAAGTTTTGTTTTCATTGGTTAAAGGGTTTCACGGAAAAGAAGACTTAAAAAATTTTCGCATAGGGCTCTATGGTAAACTAAGTCCTGCTGTAGTGGCCATTTTGAATTTCATATTTGCATAAAAAATTCACAAATTTCAAAGAGAACTATACTATGAATAGTGTGACAATGTTTTTCTATTGTTTAACCAGTCTGAGAGAATTTATTCCCAAAGGGTCCCGTGTTAAACTCAGTCCTGTGGGGATAGCCATTTTGAATTTCCATTTGGCATGGACCATTGTTTCAATTGGTTAACAAGTTTCATAAAAGAAGCCTTTTAAAACTTTTTTCCTGTAGTGCCCTGTTAAACTAAGCCCAGCGATGGTGGCCATATTAGTTTTCAAATCAGAATAAAAAAGACAAACTTGTAAAGGTTCATCCAATGAACATTCAGACCATGTTTGGATTCAATTGGCCATGTGGTTTCAGAGATGAAGATTTAAAGTTTACAGACTCTGACGACGACAATAGACGCAATGTGATTGACCCTTCGGGTCAGGCAGCTAAAAAACTAAATACCCAAAATGGCCTAACAAATGGGTAAAAATGTCATGTGATAATTCCATTAGTATGTTTCTTTTCCATTTTTAATCTTGGTTGATTTGAAGTAAGATTTCTCAAATATAATATATGATGAGCTGTTAAACCCTTTGAGGGGGAAACTAAATTGGGACTATGTATGTTATCTTACATGACCCTTGTTCATTGTTGAATATCTAGTTACATTCAATACATGACAGTATTTGTTATAATGGTTTGCAGATGAAAGGTATGCGCGATAGCTGACCTTGACCTCAATTTCATGGTCAGATGGCTACATTAAAGTTATTGCATTAAGTATGTTCCTCCGTAACCATGCATGCTATGATGACAATATTTGGTAAAGATTGTTAATAGAAGGCATACATGACAACCTGTGTGTCAACAGCAAGTTTCCTGTAATTATAAGCATTGGATTGGCTAAATGATGTCATGTGGTGTCCACATATTTTCTAGACAAGGTTATTAGATTTTATACACAGTCAGTAGGAAAGTGTTAGAGTTTTTGGGAACTTAAAAAACTCGTTTGAATTCCAATGTTATATGACATGTGGTATGATATATTAGTTACAAAGGCAACAGTCTGTGTAATTAATATTACAAGACATTCTATAGCAAAAATATATGTTTTTATTATAAAATTTCATAGAAAAAAGACATGTATATTATCCATATGTAGTAACATACAGCATTTCAAGGAAAAATTGGCTAAAAAACCAAATAAAAAGAAAATGTTCATATACTGTTGCTGAAGTAGTTATATAAATATCTTAATTTTTCATAGTTTTTAACATTTTTTATCTAAATACCTGACAAGTTAAAAAAATCTTGGATATTCATGTATTCACAAATGGGTAAACACAACATTTACTATCAGTATATAGTACTGGGATTACCAGAATTGGTTCAACATGACCAAAAACTTGCCAACAAAATTTACTATAAAATTAATATAGATAGCCATATTTCTAAGGAAAGGGATAAATATTACAAGTATTAAAAGCACCATTTACAAAATGTTTCATACACACAATTTTTTTCATGAAAAAAACCCCATTGTAATATGATTATAATCATCATAAATGATTTATAAAAAAGATTGAACCATCACATTATTTTTGAATAACTGACCATATGATAAAGAAAACAATGCTGAATATTACCAATGCATGTAGAAAGACTGCTGAATATAAATGTTTTACTGTAAATTACTCATAAATATCAGAGACTTGTACATCTTGAATATACAGATGCTATATACTTTATGCGTATTCTACAGATCAATGTCTTGCCTTCAATATCATACATAATATGTAAGATTGTCTGCCTTGAAATTTGAGAACAGAGTCAAAATAAATCAACAATTAAATATGATTGTTTACATGTACTCTATAAAAATGTATTAATATAAATCTATATATAGATAAAAATTAATAATTTTATGTTGTGTTTTATGGTTTTGCATATTTTGTGAAAAGATTTTTTTGGACAAGACAAAATGAGCTTGTGTAAAAATGACACAAAGTTCTGTAACTCCAACTAAGTATTCATGATCAGATGTCAGCTAGCAGTTATTATTATCACAGGTAACAATTAGCCTTCAAAATAGTCATCCAAAGCTGCTCTGTTATCATAGAATGCTATCCGCTGAGGACGGTACACACTGGCATTGGTGGGATGATCATAAGAATAATTCCAGTTGTATGCTGGGTAATATGGATGCCCTTGTGGTTGTTTGGCACGCCATTCCCTTTCTGAGTCCCCTGAAACACTCTCTAATTTTTCTTTTCTTTGTCTAGATCTAAAAATTACAAATAAAATGTATACAATATAGAGAACATTATATAATACCACTCATTATTATCTTTGGGTTAACATAATCTAAAAACCCAGTTTGTAATGAAAAGTACAGATGGGTTTGGGAGAACTATACATAAGTGCAAACAAGAATATTTTTAATATAAATGACAATAAAATAAAAAAATCAATAATTTTTTTTTGTATTTAATACTTAATTAGAAGCAAAGAGCAATGAATATAAATAAACATGCAAAAGTTAAGAAACTAAAGATTATTCAAATTTTTGTACTGGTTAACTTTATACTTTTTACTTCATACTAACCTACGACATATACATATAGCTGCAACAACTATAGCTATAAGTGTTACAGCTGTTACAGACACAGACACAGCTATAACAAGCACAGCATTAGTTTCTGTATTATCCTTAGGTACTATTACAGCACAACCTGGACCTAAAAGGAAAGTAAAAAGGCATAAAATATACATGTAAAATACATTTTTGAAAACATTCAATGTAAAAATCAGCAATAGATTTATCTAGGAGGAAGTTAATATATGTTCGTGACATGTATATATCCCACTTGACACATATTGGTAAACACCCTTTTTTAAAAGTTCACTCAAGCATGAAGTATTTGGCACGGCCCTACACAATTTTGCAAGTAAAAAATCTTCATAAAAACTAGACAAAAACTCGGAGCAATGCTCACTAACTGACAGCCCCTGCTTTCCAATTTCAAAACACTCCAAATATCAATCTGATCAAAATATTTAATATCAGGTCACAATGTGATAAAGATTATGTAAATTTATGTGGGTGGATTTGCAGATAAAAGATAGGTACCCCTATTTAAATTAAGTCCATGTTTTGCTATGGGAAACCCCAAATATCATTCCAATCAAAATGTTAAATATCAGGTGCACAATGACACAATGTGATAAAGATTCTGTGTAAGTTTCATCAAATTCCATTTAGTAGTAGTGTAGGAGGAGTTGCACCTCAGAGAAAGTGTAATGGACAAATGGACACCCCATTCACTATATACCCCTACCTTTTCAAATGGGGGTATTAAAAAGCTTCATCACAAAGGTATACCTAAGTCGGGATGGACAGACAAACAGATAAATGATCAGTTTGAAAATCTCTATAAGACCCGACCCCAACCTCTGTTGGTGGGACGTAAAAATACAGAATAAATTCTCAAAAGCACATACTTTAATGTTATGTTTAAAAATAAATTAATGATTTTGTGATATCTTTTCACAAGGGCTTAAAACTGATTAAGATCCAGATATAAACATTTCGAAATGTCATTAAATGTGTCCCAATTTGTACCTGTTATTCTAGACCAGTCATACTTCGACTGAGCAGGATCACAGGCATAACATGTCTCACCAGGTTGTTTATCGTTTTTCAAGTAACATACAGAGTTGATCAAACAGGAACTAGACAGCTAAAAAACAAATACACAATGGTTTACATCAAATTCAAAGACTATTTGGTATTTTTAAATTTAAACATTTTTTATTGTTCTAAAAACGCAACAAAATATGTATTTGTTGTAACCCTTCATTTTTTCTGGCAACTATTTCACAAACCCTCATTACCAACAATCTTCTTATACATTTATTGTCCTTAGTTAGTCATCTCTTTCTCCAAAATTCATTTGCAATTCAATATACAACACTCCACATATTTATTACAAGAACATTTTACAAACTAATATAAAAACATTACAATGCAGTACTTATTCCAATCATATACAGTATGACTTGGTTTATAAATGAATCTTTAAACATAAAAATACATCTGTAACAACTTAAAAATAGGTGAAAGGAATTTTAAAGCACTTAAATATGTAATACCACCAAAAAAGTTTAGCAGTCTTTTAATAAAATCCAACCTTCTACACTTTCATAAAAATTTACAGTAAATTGCAATTATGAACAAAGGAACATGTATATATACATGTACTAAAGTAGTTAAGATCTATCTTTCTTTCAAGGGAAAGACCTTAATTTTAATTTAATTTACTTTTTTGACTGATGTTTTGCTACACATTATGATAGCAGTTCCTAAAAGGGATTCATGTGAATTTTCCCCCATTAAGCAAAATTATTCTTAGCAAAAATAGGTCAAGAACCATGAAAGGTTGAGAAAAAATTAGAAGAATAGTATGTCCCAATACCAGATAATTAAGGTTAATATGGTAGTGGCAGTGTTGTGTTTAGAATGTGTGAATGTACTACACAAATGAGTGCCCCACCTTACCAGCGACATGCACACTTTCATTATGTGGACAATCATCCTACTAATAGAAGTGTTTTAGTTCTAATAAAAACGTAGAACATAACCGTGTATGACATGTACCCCTATCAAAAAGAGTGCTCTTTGCAAACTCGTGAAAAATGTTGACAATTATGGATGGACTCCATTCTTAATTGACAAGGATTGCCAGTTTTCCTACCGCAGGTCGGGGTTTTCTCCAGGTACTCCGGCTTCCTCCCCCAATAAAAACTGGACGCCATGATATAGCTGAAAAATTGCTGAAATTGGCGTTAAACTCCATCAAACAAACAATTATGGATGACCCATAACAAAACATCGATAAACAGATTATTTACATTTTATGAAACCCGTTGCATTTTCTCGTCATCTCATCTCAATGCTGTCTCCCTTTGATGAGATAAGGATGAGACAATGCTATCTATTTTGTGAGGATGGAATCCTCAGTGCAATGTTGTAATGAGGGTGAAGACTCAAATAAGAATTCTAGCATACCATTAGTCCATAATTTTTCAAAGGAAATTTAGTGACAAAATGTATGTCACATTATATTTCTGACACACATAGATACAGATTTTTTCACATCATGTTTACTAATGTATATAATGTGGGAAGGTCAAAAGTCATTTTTATAACACATCAATAATTTGCTAACATGGATGACAACCAATAATGACTCCAGTTTATCAACTTACTTTAGTGGTGCATGTTGCAGTTGGTAATGAGATATCATCGATACATGTGTAACAGTTTGAGGTATAAGCAACATATATGGATTTCTGATCACTTGAATTCACATTGTTATTGCTGACTCCCACCAGGACAGTCTTCTTGTAAGGATTTGGACAAATCACATGAGAGATACTGTTAAATTCAGCAGCAACCTTCTCAGTGCTTAATGTTTGGGTAATACCAGAAGGCCCAATCTGAAAGAAATGTGGTTAATTAAACTAAGCTAATTCTGTTACCTAAAAATTCCAGAAAGTCATAAAAAAAGGTGTAATTCTTGTGTTTATATTGCAAAATTATTCAAAGATAAAATCCAATATACATGTATTTCAAAAGTGGGTTTATTCCAGCAAATATAATTTATTTTGAGGGACCCTTGAGCTAAGGCCGAATTTTACTGCCATTATAATCTGAAGTTAATTTAGTTGTTTGTCGGATTAACGGCAGAATTCAGTCCTATTGCTCGTAATGTAGCAAATAAAAATTCTAACATCAGTCTGTTTATACAAAATTCAAACATAGTATGCATTTTCTTTAAGTTATTAAAGCTTTAGACATTGCGAAACTAACAGGAAATGATCTTTATTGAAGAAATTCTTTTTTCGTCTTTGAAGATGCACATGGAAAATTCTATGTTGATCATTTTTCCGTATATGGATAATGTGACCTAATTTTATTATAAACGTCCTAATTTGCATACTTTAACAACCATTCCGTAGTAAGAATCCAGTAATTTACATATGTATTACCCAAGATGCAACATGCCATTCAGTTTCGGGTTTCTCAATGTTTTTCAAGTAGTAAACGTAATCAAAAAGAGAGAAAAATGTCAATTATTACACAATGCACAGCAGTTTATTAAAAACAGCAATAACTATCATCACATATCAATAATGATCGATTTTAAACATGAAACCGATAAAAAAAAATGGTGACACTGTCTAAAGAAATCAAGATCGACCATGTCTGATTGTATATGCAACTTCTACTGGACATCAAAGTTCCTAATAAAACTATACTGGCTGTGTACCATTGTGTTATTGTCAACTTCTAAAAGATTTTTCATAAGTGTTCTTTTTAAGAGGGACTAAATATCCATTAGGGAGCCAGAATATTAATGATCCAAGACACACCTGTAAATTGTGTCTGTTAAAAATTCCATTGAAATTCTGCCAATGAAGAGCTGATTTTCATTCTTTTTTTATGGTGATGTGTACCTGATATCGCAACTAATTTTTTTTCCTGTTTTTTTATCCACACAAAATTGCCTTTAGTCAAAGATTGCAGTTCTTAAATATTTTAAGTCAAAAGTTTAAAAGTTATGTTGTTAACTGATAATTTTTCCTTTCCTATAAGATTTTAAAATGTACAACTGTGTCTTGTTGTTGTTTCTGGCAAATATAACCACAATTCTAATGCAGTTCTTGATGTAATGTCTATTCTGATTGGAAAACGTGAATAATTTCATGGCATCAATTCCACGATTGATGCTGTCAGATTTTAACGCAAGCTCCGATGTTATTTTCGGCAGAAAAAACAATTCCAATTTTAATCAGTTTTTTATTGCCGTAGCATTAGAATGGAGATAACTGTATTGTATTTGAAGATTTGCCTGCATCAATTGGTGATCTGATGGTCGGAAATATCCGTTTACTGACTCAGCTTACGTGTCGCCTATATACTTAATTTCCGACAATCAAATCACTAATTGATGCCAGCAAATCTTCAAAAACAATACAGTTATCATCTAAATAGTGATCTGTTGCATATGAAATCTAGTTTATTTTAAGCTAAAATGCACTCCTGTATATGGAGTGACACAAAATATAAATGTCCTAATTTCAGGTTAATTAATAATAATTTTATTTGCTTTGTAAGCTGATATGGGCTGTTTAAAAAAATATGACCCCAAGATGTGAAAAAAATGTCAAATTTAAACATGAGCATATCAAGTTTTTGTTCATAATTTTCAAATGTGCATACGTTGAAGTTAATAAATTAAAAAAGAAATTAACGAAAAGGTAAACAATAAAGTTTTTATATTATTTTATTGAGCAAATTTTGAAATATAAAACACCTTAAACATTTATACATTTAACTTCAGTTTAACAATGTTATGCTTCATATAACTTGTTGCTGTTTTCTTAAACAATGTAACAAATACTAATGACTTCCTGTGCAAGATTTTGAACAATATGCAATTGTACTTTTTCAAAAAAAAAAAAAAAAATATTTCAAGAATTTTTTTAAATTCTCTTAAAATTTTTATTAAGTCAAAAGTAGTATGTATTTTTGCATATGGCAACAAAATTATTATAATATATTACATACATTTTTATTTATTTAGAAATAATATATCTATTAATTTGACAAAATAAGGGGACCATAACCTGTTGGGGTCATTTTTTTTTTTAAACCGCCCATATCCGATTGGCCAATTCTAATGTAGAAACCCATATAATATCATATAACTTGTGTTGGTCATGTGCCCTATCCTTATTCCATTAAAATTCAAATAGTTCTATGACGTCATTGCTGTTATTAACATTAAAATTGTTAAGATTTATAGTTTAAATTAACTTATAAGGAATATTTCAAATTTCTAAACAGGTTATACAATATAATGGTTTAGGTCTGTTTACACCATTAATAAACCCCTTAGCTGTTTTAAACAGACCCAAACCGTATTATATTGTACAACCTGTTAGGAAATTTGAAGAATTCCTTGAATAATACTGTTTTTCTGTGAAGGAGTCGTCATCTGATTGAGTCAACTTTTATCTCAACGTTGTGTTCATTTATTTTATTCAATAAAATGTAACCATGACATGGTTTTGTTCAATAACATTTTTATACCATTCCGTGTAAAAATCCTACTACACTCGGTTCCTATTTATCAAAGTCAAAATGTAACAATTTCTTGTTTGAAGTCTGTGTGTTTGATAGACTTCCAATCACTGTACGTTCCTGTAAATCTCTAGATACTTTTAAGATTAAATTAAAATCATTTTTATTGAATACACAAAATCAAGAGATAATTTAGAGAATATATAATGTTATATTTTGTATACAATATGGACCTTAAATTAACATTTACATGTTTAATGTTTCTTGTTCATCAGTTTTGATGATATGTGTTTGTATGCTTCATTATTTTAAATGTATTGTGAACTTTCATTTTATATTTTTTTCCTTTTCTTTTTTTGTGTAATTGTGTAATACATGTATTATGTTATGTCTTGTATTCATGTAATTTTGTATGATGAACTTTATGAGGGCCTCAGGGAAGATAAGTTTTTAACTAACTGAGTTTCCCTCTTTAAATAAAGCATTTATTATTATTATTATTAATATTATTATTATTATTATTATTATTATTATTATTATTATTATTATTATTATTATTATACATACGAACTTGACTTAAAAAAAAATTCTACAGACGAAAAAAGGAGGTGAGCATAATACATGAATGTGCATTTTACAACCCAAAAGACAGTTTTTGCAGTACACATATAGCTGCATAGCTGAGTGATGGAAAATGACATGTTCCTGCTGAACAAATTATGCTTAACTAAGTTACACTGATTATATACATAGCTAATGCTCTTCACTCCCAATACGTTATTTCAAATTACCCCAAGCTCATGAATAATTGTTTCACAGTATGAAAGGGGCTCAAAAGTGGTAAAAGTGCTCAATTTTCAAGACAAACATATTATAAGCTTTGAAATATACTGTTTTTACTCATAGTTTATGGAAGACAGAAAAATGGGCATGCTAGAGCATGCCACACAAATACAAGTGATAAATGGTACACCAACAGTAAGTTTCCTGGAATATGTACATATATATGTCATACCTTAACTTCTGTAAGATGGCATGTCAGACTTGTTCCGTTAATAAACTTGGCCCCATAGACATTGATTTCAGTACAGTTAAGCTTGGATACATCACAGACATCATTGCTGTAAGAGGCTAGAACTACTGGTTTGTCTGTAGCAGTCACGCTACAGTCTGGTCCAAAGTAATTGGTATTACATGTACATTGACCTAAAATTACATAATTATCTTAAAAATCTTGTCAGAACAGACATTTTCAAAAAGATAACTTGGAAACCTAATAAATATACATTATATAAAATAAATCTCTGATATAGGGAACTATAAGTCATTAAGGTTTAATCTCTCAGGTTTAATGATGTTATTAATCTATGTGTGGCATTTATTAAAATCTGAACTTTCATAATTCAAGTTTTCTTACAATAAAACAGTAATACTTGGTTGCTGAATGGTAAAGGTAGTATTTCAACTACTATTAACCTAAGATTGTTGATACTAGTCTCAATGTGTGCAGGGTGTAGTCATCTACAGTCTTAATTTAGAAGGATTGCCAGTTTTCCTAAATGAAGGTTGATTGTATTATCTCGGTACTCTGGCTTTCTCTCCAGATAAATTCTGAACCCTGATATATACCTAAAAAATAGCTGAAAATAGTATAAAACCCCATCAACCAACCAACTACATTAACACACTAAACAAAACACTTAACATTTTTATATACATTTTTAATACCTTTATTGTATATGCTGATATAATGTCTTGAATGACCCTCTGCAGCATAAGGTTCAATATCGCAATACAACTGTTCACTGTAGCAAGTATTTATTAAATGTTGCTATTTTCCAAGTCATTTTATACGTACTGTTTACAAATATCTTACAACAAGAGTTACAAGTTAAAAAGTCAGTGCATAAGGAAGAACAAGTGTGGACACAGAAAAATGTCTTGTCTGCATTCCGCAACAGTAACGAAAATAAGATTCATCATAAGCATTACATAATCAGCATTAAATTGTTATCATTTTAAATATAGGATGCATGGTTACAGAGAAAAGGACCTAACCCAAAAACTTTAACATAATCGCTGGTCCATAAAATTGAGGTCAAGGTCAGATGTCAACTGCCAGACAGACATGTACTCTTGAGCAACAACCTGTATACCAAATCTTGTCATCCTACCATGCAAAGTTACAGAGGAATTGCCCTAATACAAAAACTCTAACATAGTCGCTAGACCGAGAAATTGAGGTCAAGGTCAGGTGACACCCAGAAGACAGTCATATATTACTCATCAGCAACCTATATAGTAAATATTGTCATCCTTCCATGCATGGTTACAAAGGAAAGGCCTTAATACAAAAACTTTAACATAGTCACTGGACCGTGAAATTGAGGTCAAGGTCAGGTGACACCTACCAGACAGCCATGTACTATTCATCAGCAACCTATATACCAAATATTACCATCCTACCATGCATGGTTACAGAGGAACTATCGTAATCCAAAAACTTTAACATAGTCGCTGGTGAGACAACAAAACCTCCTCCACTTTCAAGAAAAAACTTGTAAAATTATAAAATTATGATATCCAGTAATGGTGCATCACATATAAACCTACCATTGTTACAAGTTCCATGGTTACTACAATCATTCAGACAAACAAAATCTATAATAGGTAAAGATGGTGTCCCTCCTGGCACAGCGTAATTCCAATTAGTTTGATTATTTTGAACTTCTGTTAAACACTTTTCCTGGATGGTTGCAATAACTGCTTCAACCCATACAGTGGAACCAGTTAGCTAGATTAACAAATATGAGTAAAAAATTACTTGTGTTTAAAATACAACAATCTTGGGACATTTAAACACTTAAATCAAAATACAAGAATACAAAAATGATACAAAAATACCAAGTACAATATAAGGAATTGTTACATACAAACATATTTAATAGGCTGCACTTTCATCATGACAATAATGTTACACAAGAAAAACTAAACATAAATATTACCCCAACATCTGTCACACAGGTTTCTACATCAAGATTGAAGTTATCTCCAAGAATAGTAGTACAGTGTTGTGCTGCTGCTGATTCCTTAGCTTTCTGACAATAAGTTCTGGCATCATTCTGTGTTATACTGGTTGGCCAAGTAATAGTCTAAAATGAAAGTATTTAAACATTTAATATCCTACATATTCAAGCATTTTCATTTTTTATCCTGAAACGTGATATAAGGTTTATCCCTACAGAAAGGACAGGAACATGAGTCACAGATAGAAAAACTGTCATCATTTACCACAGTAGCTAATTATCCAATATTACATAGATTTTTTGTAAAAATGAAAAATTGCAATTTTTTTGCAAGGGAATGATCTGTTTTACAGACCATATAAAGAGAGTATAAATCTGACGACAATCTCAAATAATACTGAGCAATATAAAGAAACATGTACATTTTAAGTTGTATTTGATAGAGGCTCTTATTTATAAATAATTAAAAAGCTGGCATAAAGCTGCACCTGAGGGCACAGTTAAGTACAATGTCAAAATAAGTTTGATAATGTTGTAATAAATTGTCTGTCACTATAAAAAAAACTACTGCCCCTTCAGTCAAAATAAATCAAAAGACAGAGAAAAATGTTGTTGCCATTATACAAAAACTTGGCCCTTTTATTTGGCAAATTTTACTTTAAAAATGTAAAAAAGATAGAAAAATATTTATTGACCTGTACCATAAGCTCATTAATTGAGGAAAACCATGCAAAAAATCCAAATGTAAAAACTTCTTTCCACAAAAATGTTGGAAAACAAATTAAGTCCTTTTCAACTACATATACGCTTGAAACCAAGAAGGATTGTCAAAATCTGCTGACACAGTACTCAAAGCTCATTAAACAGAGAATCTAATAAAAAATCTGATAAAATAATTTATATGTACTTACACAGACCCAACATAAATCTGGTCCATTTTAACCTTAATATCAAGAAAACTGCACTGAAACCCATTCAATGACCAATTTCATAAAGATAACACCATCCAAATCAGATTTAAAATTAAAACTTTCCAACAACTTGGAAATAATTAAAAGCCCCAATGACTGATATTATTTCTAAAAATAAAGGCATGCATAAAAAATATTGCATTTTAAAATATTTTTCCAAACCCTGATTCAACTGGAAAAATCCCCATCAAATATCAAACAAAAGTTAACAAGCCAACTAATTTCAGATTTGGTAATTTTTTTAGTTTACCTAAAGAAATGTTAAAAAGAGAGAAAGTCCCATGGCATAGTACTGTAGAAACATGATAAAAACTTAATCTAATGTCAAATGTAAATAAAAATCACTGTTTTTCCCCTTTGTCTTAAAAAGTAGAGGCAAAGAAATCCATTAAGAAATTCAGCCTTTATTCCCAAGGAGCATATAGGGAAAAAATACCAACAATTTGTGGTTATATAGGAAGATTAATAAATCTTTCTGTTTTAGATGAACAAAAAATGTAAAATGTCACAATGCTATCAGTACATACAGTTGGTGCATTAGCATTGGGATCATATGTAAAGACACCAGGGTCATTGGGGTCATTTGTAGCTCTCTTTCTTCTTCTTAGAACTGTAGCTTCTGCCTTTCTGGTAACCTCTTCTTGTATAAGGGATTCTGTTATTTCGTTTCCTATCATAAAGAAATTACAGTGTCATAGTATTTTTAGTCTAAAACTAAAACATCAAAAGAATTGGAATAAAATCTACAGTCAAACCTCTATAAGTAGAAGTTTGTGGGACCGTAAAAAATATATCGAGTTATCCGAAGTTTGAGTCAACAGAGATTAGGGTGTGACGTCATTTTTATTACGTGATGTTTAAAAAATTTAAGGATATTAATTTTATGTATATTGGTTACCAACTTCGGTGTCATTTGTATTTGTAGCATGCGATATATTAAGTATTTATGATATATATCCATTCAAATAAATCAACAGTAGTTAATAAACTTTATTACAAAATCACAGGAAAACATTTAAAGAAAGCACTTATCAACTTACAGTTCAAAAGAACTAATTAAACAATACAGATTGTTTTTTTTACATAATTGATAACAACACACAAGTAAACAAAAATAACAGAATGTCTTTAAAGAAATGAAACACTACCACATATATCATTGATCAATAAACATTTTTAATTAAACATGAAAAAATAATTCGGACAGTAATTAGTGGATCATCAATTAACCTAATGCATGTACCACACTTGGATTATCAATTCATTTTATTAAATTGCCAATTCAAATTTACTGTTTGACAGGTGTGTAAAAAAAACAGACGCAAATTGAGTAACAATACACATGAAATTGTTAGTTTTGACATATGATATCGAGAGAAAAATTAACTTTGAGACAACCAGGTAAAATTACATTAATTAGTAATGTACGGACTACAAAAATCCATCGAATTAAGCGAAATATAGAAACAACCGAGGTCGACACATCCGAGGAAAAAATCATTGTTGAAATGTGAAAAATGCCAGAACTTAAAAATGATATCGACATAACCGAGGTATCGAGTCAACCAAGTTCGAGACAATGAGGTTCGACTGTATCTGTATCTGTAGTTGTTATGTTTTAATTTTAGGACAACTCTGCAGAAAACTGTAAAGCAATTTTTGTGAACTCAACTAAGAAGAAAATGCATATCATATAAACACACAGTGAAAATTTTTTTTTTCAAATTCATCGTAAGATCTGCTGGCAGAAACATTCATTTTTTTTTGCTGCTTGAAATTTAAAATGTCTCCGGTAATGTACTGTTTACTTACCATTTTTTGTTAATCCACAGAGATGTATGTCTTTAAAGTAGCCACAACTTTCTTGTCCATTATCATAACAAATGCAATACACAGGGGTTGGCATGGCAACCACATTACTCTGTCCACGGTATATAGATGCTGTACTATCTTCCATTCTACAAAAAATATGTAATGTTTCTGTAAGTTTTAAAGTTTCAAATAACAATGAAAACTTTCTTACACAGAGCTTAAAATACTTTTGTCCAATCTGCTTCAATATTATTCAGAAAGCTCTAATATAGAAAACCGTGGTTGAAAAACCTTTCCTTGCCAACAGATTGAATGTTTAGAAAGATGTATGTCAGCATATACTAAAACAGGGAAAACAACCAATCACACCACCTTTTATTGTGTGCTAGTGTACTGTAAATTCAGAAAATATTACGTGCATTTATTATTGCGATTCAGGGACCTCTAGAAAAATGGAACTTTTCAATTTTTTGCTATTGCCTGAGGTATATTAATTAACAACAAACTTTTAATTATAACAAATAATTACTTGTCAGATGTCAGCTTTTCATAAAATATTTTGTCATCTCTAAATGAAACGGAATAGATTTCATTTAATTTACCTGTAGTTGGGTGTCTAGAAATATTTTACAAATATGTTTTGTTGTATGAGACAGTACACGCTTACTTTTTTAGTTACTATGGAATATTGATACTGCTGAACATATTTTTCACATGTCTAAAACGACAATTTTTTAAGATCAAAAGAAAAACACTATGTGGTATAAGAATCATTTTTTCATAATTAGACATATGCAAATTGTTAGAATTACACATTTTGTTATTTATGCAAGCTTATGTAAATAGAAATATGTTTACTTTATAGAAGAGTGGTGTGTTACTGTTGTTATAAATTTGTATGAATAAAACATCAGATAAATTATTTCCAATTAGCAAACCCGAATGTTGACATGAATAAGATCCTAATCTAACAATCATTCACAATTGACATGTAAGATATGAAATAACTATATAAAACAGTCCTTATAGTGCCACAGGAATGTATCTGATACACTTGTATTGAAGTACACATTTTGTCACTGAAGCAATGAAAGTAGAATTTGGAAGTTTAAATTATTGCAAATGTAGGTAATTAATATTTTTATTTTCAAACATTTTAAAACATTGCAAACATTTCTTAACTAAATGTTTGTGTTTGGCTTATCTCCTCTTTATATGCATAGATTAATTAGTATTTTCAAAATATTCTGCCATTGTGTCATATTCATACCTAATTTTCATTGTCAACATTTAGAATGTCCATAACAAAAGACCAGCAATGTTTTATCTTCTGTGCATACTTACCTCCAACTCCTACTGAAGTTATCAGGTTGTTTAGAATCTACTGATACAGTATGAGTTGTACCTGATCTATCTATTAAGTCATCTCCACTGTAATCACTATAGAAACCACATAAACCTGTACATAAAGGACAGAAAGCTATGTTACAATTAGAGCTTACAAACACTGATTCTCTCAAATGTGAATAAAGTACTATTACTGATAATGATGAATACATCTAGATAATCCTTTTCAATCATAATGTGCCAAGAATATGTTCAAATAGTGTTTGGTACTTATAAGTCATGTGAAGTTATATCAAAATCTGAGCAATTTGTATCACTTGGTTTAGAGAAAAACCTTTGAAAAAAATTTCTCATAGGATCCAATGTTAAACAACATCCAGTGATAGTGGCCATTTTAGATTTTGGATTGGAATAACTAGGTATCAGTGAGATGGTATCTCAGTGGGCCCCGCTGAACTTGAGGTCAGAGTTCAAGGTCAAAGGTCATCAACCAAGGTATGTGATGTCTTGAACTAATCTACCCACATGCCACATATCAAAAGCCTACGTCTAAAGACAAAATTTTTTAGGTGGACACGATTTAAATCCACAGACAGACTGATCACTATAGAGCATGGGTCTGGAAACTGTCACATTTGCCGGACATGACCCAAATTTACACTAAAATGACCGACTAAGATTTGCTCAAGTCGGACATCTAAAAAGTAATATTTTACATACAATAATAATTTGTTGGATTTAATCCCTTAAATTTGTATTATAAATCAACCCTAAGGCTATTTCCTGTCGCTGACATGTGTTTATTAACCACCAACCGGTGATTACGTAATAAGGTCAAGAGGTGACAGATCTGTTTCGTCCATATCGTAAACATACTATTGCAACAACATTTTGAAGCAACGTAGATTGAATATAATAGACTGTTTTTTATATCACATTGCTAAGAAAATAAGACAACTTTACAGTACACGTGCAACTTTCATGAAAAACATGTGCGGTCAAAATTGTACACTACGCAAGCGCCCAAATGTGACTAAACCTTACATAAATCAAGAGATAACCAATTTGAACTAGACAAAGTCGATCTAGCGATCGCTGAAATTTGACAGATTTCCCCCAAAATCGATAGGCTTCTTACCAACCTGATATATAACAATATCCCAAAGTTTCATTCAAATCGGATGTAAACTTTTTGAATTATCATCCGGAAACCAAATGTGGACAAACGGACGGACGGACGGACATGAGGACCACTATATACCCCCCGACTCTGTCGAGCGGGGGTATAAAAATGCCAGGAGTGTAGAATTTAGAGTCAAATATCTGGGAGCTTTGTGGGGATGGGGTTAGATTCCTTAATTCTGAGAGATAATACATTAAACTATTTTCCACTTAATAAATCTTTTATCTTAATTTTGGGAATTTCAGGAAACAAAATATATTCAATGCACAGTTACAGAGAAACTGACTAAGTTAAAAAAAAAATCTTATCATTAGACTGTGAAATTTAGGTTAAGGCCTGGTGACATCTACCAATACTGCCATTTACCTTTTATCAGCAACCTTATATACAAAAATATTATCCTACAATGCATACAGCTAATTAAAAACTAGACAAAGTCGATCTAGCGATCGCTGATACCCCCGCTTTTGTGAAAATTTCTAACGTTTTTCGTGGATTGTGACCTTGAAATTGGATGGATTTCAAATCACATGCAAACTTTTTGAGTTGTCATCCGGAAACAACTTTTAAAAAAAATTTCTAACGTTTTTCGTGGACTGCAACCTTGAAAATTGATGGATTTCCCCCAAAATCAAAAGTCTTTTTACCAACCTGATATATAACAATATCCCAAAGTTTCATTCAAATCGGATGCAAACTTTTTTAGTTATTGTCCGGAAACAACTTTTATGTTAAAATTTCTAACGTTTTTCGTGGACTGTGACCTTGAAATTTGACGAATTTCCCCCAAAATCGATAGGCTTCTTACCAACCTGATATATGACAATATCCCAAAGTTTCATTCAAATCGGATGTAAACTTTTTGAGTTATTGTCCGGAAACAACTTTTTTGTTAAAATTTCTAACGTTTTTCGTGGACTGTGACCTTGAAATTTGACGGATTTCCCCCAAAATCGATAGGCTTCTTACCAACCTGATATATAACAATATCCCAAAGTTTCATTCAAATCGGATGTAAACTTTTGGAATTATCATCTGGAAACCAAATGTGGACGGACGGACATGAGGACCACTATATACCCCCGACTCTGTCGAGCGGGGGTATAATAAAAACATCGTTGAACATTGAGAACAAAAATGATTATTTCATTTAATAACTAGAGGCTCCCAGGAGCCTATAATTGCTCACCTGGAATCCAAATGACTTCAACTATATTAAAATTTTTGAAATTAACAGTTTCAGTCTAGTTGTTATAGCTTTTAAGTTACTGTGGAAAAACTAAACACTTCTTCAAAAAGTTTTGTTAAATACAATAACTCCTATAAGGTGCTATCAGACAATGTCCTTTAGGGTACTTTAGAAATTTACAGTTTTACTCTACTAATAGGTGTGTTATAGACTAATTTATAATTCAAAAACTTCATTTGTCCAAATTCATAATGAAAGGGCAATAACTCCTATAAAGAGTCATCTTTTTTGGACTAAGCAATTATTTGTAGGGCTTCTATTGCTGATCATTTGTGCAATTTACAGTTTTAATCTAGCTGCTATAGTTTTCAAGTTACAGGACAAAAATGGAAAATTTCATAACAAAATTGTGATTTAAGGGCAATAACCCCTATAAGGAGTCATCTGACAATTTCAGACCATTTAAGTGAATTGTAGGGCTTTTATTGCTGATAATTTTTGCAATTTATTATTTCACTCTAGCTGTTATGGTTTTTAAGTTACAGGACAAAAACAGAAAATGTCATAAAAAATTGCAATTTAAGGGCAATAACTCCTATAAGGAGTCATCTGACAATTTCAGACTTTATAGTAATTTGTAGGGCTTGTATTGCTGATCATTTTTGCTATTAGCAGTTTCACTCTAGCTGTTACAGTTTTTAAGTTACAGGACAAAAACGGGAAATTTCATAAAAAATTGTCATTTATGGGCAATAACTTATTTAAGGAGTTGTCTAACAATTTCAGACCAATCAAGTGAATTGTAGGGCCTTTATTGCTGATCATTTGTGCAATTTACAGTTTCAATCTAGCTGCTATAGTTTTCAAGTAACAGGACAAAAACGGAAAATTTCATAAAAAATTGCCATTTAAGGGCAATAACTCCTATAAGGAGTCATCTGACAATTTCAGACTAATACAGTGAATTGTAGGGCTTGTATTGTTGATCATTTTTGCTATTTACAGGTTTACTCTAGGTTATAGTTTTAAAGTTACAGGACAAAAACGGAAAATTTCATAAAAAATTACCATTTAAGGGCAATAACTCATATAAGGAGTCATCTGACAATTTCAGACCAATCAAGTGAGTTGTAGGGCTTGTATTGCTGATCATTTTTGCCATTTACAGTTTCACTCTACCTCGTATAGTTTTCAGGTTAAATTGTAAATACCAAAAATTTTGTCAAAAATCGTCAATAAAGGGCAATAACTCCTACAAGAAGCCAAAACACAACTTCACACTAATAGCAACTATTGTAGACCTTAATGTGCTGATCAATTTGAAGTAACGGTTTTCTCTATAGCTATTATAATTTTTTAGATAATGATCAAAAACCTGTGTTGACCCCCATGTTCTATTTTAAGTAACAGTGGCCATATTTGTCTGTTGATCAACACCCTGGGTACAAACTTGAAACTCGAAACCCTAAGGATGATTGTGGCTAAGTTTGAAAAAAATTGGCCCAGTGGTTTCAGAGGAGAAGATTTTTGAAAAAGTTTATGACGGACGACAGACGACGGACGCCAAGTGATAGCAAAAGCTCCAGGTGAGCTAATAAAAACTTGTAAAGAGCGTCGATCCCAGAATAACGCATAAATTCAATTCGGGTCCGAACTTGTGGCAATTAGGTGACAACTTCCTATTTCCGGTTAATGAAAAACTTGCCGGGATATTCATCAAAATAACGCCATTTCCCATTATTTTGTTGCATAGACAACGTCATTTTACAATAAAGACTTTTTAGGCAGGAGAATGTATATCTACATATATTTTCTTTTTTACATGATGCGTACATCGTAGGATCCATCCCAAATTCCATGGTACAACCCGCTTATTCACATTATCGTGGCGAATCGACCCAACGTGCAAACATGGAATTTGGTCATTCTAAGGGGGAAAAATGACCAACATGGGCAGGAAAAACTTCCAGACCCCTGGTATAGATTTTGTTTTTGTTTGAATATTGTTTTAACGCCACTTTCAGCAATTTTTCAGCTATATCGTGGCGTCCAGTTTTTATTGGGGGAGGAAGCCGGAGTACCCGGAGAGAACCCCCGACCTGCGGTAGGAAAACTGGCAATCCTTGTCAATTAAGATTGGAGTCGAGTGCACCCTGCCTGCAGTGAGAATCGAACCCGCAATCTCAGTGTTGACAGACCACGTGGTCATTAGTAGACAAACTACTTTAACCACTCGGCCACCGAGGCCCCTGGTATAGAGTGTCCGCCACTAAGTGGGAGGCCCTAACAAATGATGTGCCAGTGAAATGCATTCTAGGGTTGGTACTTATAAATGCAGTAAGTTTTAATCAAAATCTGCATGGACAAAATATATTCAATAAATGTAACAAAGGGCCATAACTCATTTTAAATAAAGCTTGTCACTATGTATAAATGATATGCACAACTAGGCTTAGTACTTATAAATGAAGAAAAGTTAAATAAAAATCTGACCAATAATAGCTGAGAACAAGCATGGACAAATTGTGTTTACAGAGAAACCAATAGACCAACAGATGCTATGTCAATAAAGCCCTTATATACTTCATACTGTATAAATACAAAAGTATAGCTATTTAAGATAATATAATTTGAATATTTGTATTTTTCTTACACTAATTTCATTACTTAATCCAGGTAGAAGATTGTGGTCAATTGATCTTTTCTTATATAATTACATCTTGTTATGGTGTTGGTGTCAAAGAACTGTTGTTCAAAACTATAATGATCAGAATTTGTCTGCACATTAAAGAAAGCATCTTAAATACATATTTTATTATGTGATCAGTTTGCTCTATTAGGCCATGTAAAAAAAATCATTAGCTTTTCAGGCCACTTTTCAAATTTTTTGATGAGGCAGGGAGGAGTCTTTTTTTTTCCTTTTTTTTCTTAAAAAAATTGTTGCTTCTCAGGCCATTTTTCATATTTTTTAATGAGGCAGGGCGGCTCTTTTTTTTTTTCTGGCATGTACTTGCGGAAACTTTAATCATGTCTGAATTATTAAAATATAGCATCTGTTCTTATACACTGGTATATAAAACAAGAAATTGAAGAATTCTGTTTTAATGGGAAATTAAAACCAACTTTTTGTATACATATTTGTTGTCTTCGTTTTGATATATGTACTGTAATTGGTAACCGAACATTTTGGAACGCAGACAACTCGGACTGTAGCAAGGACAGCTGGGCCCGTTGAAAATAGGACAACTCTGACCGCATTTATTTCTCATAATGTCATTAAAATATTAAAATATGATAGTCCTGTTTATAATATTTATTCATATAACGTTATAAATTTTTTCTAGTAAATTGAAATAGTTCTACTCGAATGTAAATTATACCGATTTAATTATATAAAAATTAAATGTTAAGATGAGAAATGCGACACAAATAACAACATTAAATTTAAAGAATTCAGAAAACACTCACAATTATCTATAATAATTGTGGCTTCAATTAATGTGATCGGTAATCATGTTGTTTCAATTTTAAGAAAGAATTTGAGCTTGTTTGTTTTCAAATAAGCGAATTTAGTGAAACTTAATTAGATAGAAACTTCTGTGATTCCAAATGAGTAGCTTGGTCAAGATGTGAAATGATACCATACTCTAATATCACAATTCCCTTATTTTAAAATAAATATATGTTGAAGCTTTTTTTTGTTTTATTTTTTTTTCTGATACATAGTAAATTTCACGTTAAACAACAAATTTCAGTCTGGTCAACTGCTGTACGGTTAATAAAATAAACGTCTGCAGTTAACAATAACAAACAAAAACTAAATTTTTTTACATGACAATTTAGATTTCTTGGAACAGCAATTATAGGACAACTCGGACCGTATATGAATAACATGGTCCGACTTGTCCTATTACGGTCCGAGTTGTCTCGCATTCCTGCAATGGTATAATGGACCTCGCAATGAAGCCGGCATCGACTGTGTAGCCTTCAAATTTGACAATGGCTGCTGCAGCGTCGGCTTTAATTGATTCTAACAAGTCCCCAAGCGTACTCCGTCATAAAATCGCAATAAATTGTCCACGGTATTATCGTTTTTCCTCCCTAGAGGACTTGGCATGACACCAAAGACGATGCCATGCTTGTTAAAGAAAATGTTTCGATGATTGTGAAAATCATCAATTTTACCGGTAACGGAAACAGACGAGAAAAATTTCCGGGCGGGACACGGAACTGCCGATTTTTAATATTTTTTTTTGGTATGATAAAAAACGACGAATGCGGCAGGTAAATGGGACATGCGGCGGGGCCTGAGAAGCTAATAATTTTTTTTTTGGCCTTATGGTCAATTTTAGAACAATATACATAATATATGGGAAAAGTCAAGTTTCTACCTTCAGTTTGGTTTAAGTCCTGAGCAGATGGTTCTATATACAGGTTCAAAAATTCATTGTGATCATTTCTAACAGTTACTTTTGTACCAGTTGGGAGCAGAATCTGTAAAAAGAATATCAACAAACACTGCTACTTATAATGTTCTGAAAATAGTAACTGCCATCTTCTATAGAATATTATCAATTTAGCACAGAAGATTTTATTCATATCAGATAACAAAAAAACCTGTCTAAATAAATAAATAAATAAAATTATACACTGGGAACAGGTAAAATAATGTCTACTAAGTCACTTGTTGTTAAATATCACTCAAAATACATTTCCAGAATATGACACAGATATTACATAGTGAACTAGGACATATGTATACACCAAACATACCTGATATCTTGCTCCATCTAATTCCTGGAATATTCTGAAGGCAGGTGTAAGTCCATTGTTGGAATACAGTGTATTCACAATAGGATAAGCATTAAGTGTTTGTCCACTCAATGGACACTTATTAATCATGATGACATCATCACCTGCTTTTAATGCAACACCACAAATACAACTTCCCTGGACACACTTTGAAAAGAATCCTCTAACCTGGAAAGATTATAAATGCTTTAAGATGCTTTTATTTAGAGTAGACTTGCTTAAAACATTTCTCAAGTAAAGATCTGTGTTAATATAAACTATACACTGTTTATTGTATTTGTTGTTTTAATCAGTATTTAGAATTAGACGCTTGCTGTTTATCCTATGGCCATAGTCTTAATACATTCATGTAGATTAGTTTTGCAAAATTTGACTTATTTTAGGTATTGCTACATTTTATGTTCTTTTGAATCTTCAAAATGTGTACAAGAGCAAATATTGTCTTTAAATAATCCCTGTTCCTCTGGTTACATTTACCTCTACTGGGAAGTTAGCCACATCTTTGTGTCTATACATTACGAATTCTCCTTGCAAGTAAGTATCATATCTCCTGAAAGAAAAAGACAGTTGTTATGTAAGTTTATGTATTTTAAAGTACAATAAATGTACAACTACAAATGTTCAATAATTTAGTAAACAAAATCTTTTTTTTTTAAATATGGACTATATGTAGTAAAGGCCGAAATTTCTGCTGGTATTTTATTCTGAGCATATATATAAAATCAGTTCACATATCGAAGATATATACAATACTCAAAATAAATAGGGAAAACAAAAAATGAAAAATGATTCTAAATAAACATTTTTATATATTTTTTGTACCTTTTGACAACCACTGCCATATTGAGACATTTATACAAATGACAAAAAGATGAATTGATGTCAATACTATCATTAATAAATCTTTTATAATTTGTGTAAATGCTTAATATTCAGAATACTTAATATCATTAACATTGAAGACAAGGGTACAGGAGATTTTATTTGTAGTGGCGGATAAAGCAAAAATTAAGCTATACTTTTACTTAATAGCAAATGTAATGATTGCAGGACAAATAAAGTAAACACTGATCCCACTCAAAGTAATTAAATAACCTGTCAGCATCATGTCTACAATAACAGAGTACAAAATATTAGCTGCATGATCTTGATTCATTGAAATATTTTCTCATGAAACATTTTTGGCTGGGATTCATGTTTAGGATCAGAACAGTGATTGTCAGTCTTGTTCACTTACTACCTATAATGGAACACTGCTATTAGGTCAGAGTTATCATTTAGTTTTGTAGCTTTCTCTTCAAGATGAAACATTCTTGTAAATCCACAGAAGTTGCAGGTCACATTCTCTCTAAGGACAGCAGGAACACTTGTGGGTATTTTCTTGATTTTATGAATATTTGTTAAATTTATAGCAGAAAGAGATACATCTTTTTTTTAGATCATGGTATGCAGGGCTTCTTTTTAAAAAGTTTTCAACTAGTAAACTGACAAATATTGATATTGTTCTTCATGCACATGATACATTTACTAATCAAAATCATGTATTTCATCTTTCACTTATTTGGTTGTAAATCTTCGATGTAAGTGCGAAAAACCAATCAAAATAGGACTTATTATTCATAAAAACAATAAAATCCAGGCATGTGCCCAAGGTCAGTAAGTGGAAGTAAGTGAGACTGCAACAAGACATATGTTTGAATTATGATACAGCTAAACCTATAGCTGATAATGGTTTAACAACAAACAATCAATGTTGCATGATAAATAAATTTACTACATTTACTTACGTTTTGTCGAATGTTTCTATATGAGGATCACCTGTGGCAGAACACTGGGCTGTTGTTTTTGTATCATCAAGTGATATCTGTAACAAATCACAAAGACCAATTGTATGTTGTTTTCTATGAAGTGAGCTATTTTTTATTATCCTACGAGAAAAGTATTGCATGCAATGCATGTTATATATGCGCGTTTCATATTTATCAAATATGCTACAATATTACTTCATGACATTCACACACATGTTTAACCCTTCACCCCCATAAACTGTACTAAACATTGCAAAAGTTTAAATATGTGGTGTTGCAAAGCCTTAATAAATAAGAAATGGTTTACGATTTGTTGGAAGTAGGTTTTGGGTCTGTCAAAAAATGCGGGAGGAGTAATGTAAAAACAGAACCACCTTGTATAAAATATGATAAAAAATGACTAAGTTCCTATGTATAGAAAAATGAGTAAACATTCATTGAAGAATTTCATATGATCAGGTGCACAACTTCAATAGGTTTTTAATCTGTCTATGAAGTGTTAGGGATATGGGTTTAAAGCTGCATGTAGCAGGAGTTGATTACACAAAATAGCTACCCTTCTGAAAAATGACTGTGTCCTAGTATGGAAAATTAGGAAGAAAATCCTGGAACAATTCCATAATAGCAGGTGCACAACTTCAATGCATGTGCAATCTTTCTTTGAAGTTTCAGATATCTGGGTTGAAAATTGTAGGAGGAGCTAATCACAAAACGATATCCTGTTTTCCCTAATCAACAGAATCTTTCAATGTAAAAATTTTGAAACTGATATTTTTAACATTCAGAAAATTATTATTTGAACTCGGTAACCTTTGAAACTTACAGGTATGCAGTCTTAATGAAAGATGCAAAGATGTGCTGACATTTGGTCTGGCCACCCAAGTAAATTACATTAAGATTTTCCGAATAGGATAAGAATAATGTTAATCTCTAAAATATTCAATATTTTTTCTAAATTCAAAAACTCATTTTGAAAAAGAGTCTTACTAATCTTCATTTTATTTGTAGATTAAAGCTGATTTAGAAAACAATGTTTTGACCAATCAAAAGTGCAATTAGCATTAAAGGAGAATAACCATGAAATAGAGTTGTCAATTAAAATTAACACTAATTTTTAGGCGACTTTCTGTTAAGTTAAGTAAATTTAGATGACAAAAAGGTCAACTGATTGTCAGACACAAAACAAACAATCATAAGACCTCATCTCATGAAATTTATCTGCCAGTCATTTGGTCATAAACACAAATAAATAAACTACCAGACCTGAATGGCAATTTTACCAGACAGGTCTGGCAGACCTGCGTATTTCACGAAGACTGGGTCTGAAAGGAGAGGACACAAAAACTTGTTTTCAACTGGTACTGTGGTGTGTGCCTAAACAATTTTCCTTTAATTAAATAAATCTTTTTTTAGGTGAGGTATATCAGCAAGGACAAGAATAATTCTCATTTAAGGACATGAAATACATTTATACATAGAATAGCATTTACTTACATTTACTACTTGCAGTGTTTTACGTACTTCCTTACCACCAGTTGGTTTATCGACTTGAACAATGTTGACCGTTCCTTTTGTTGGATTTATAAAGAATTTCCTGTCAATGGTTGCTTTTAGTTTTAAGTAATAATTCTTGGTTGTTGGATTCAAATTGACACCACAAGTTGCTGTTGCAGGGGTAAGTTCATCAGACATCACTGTAATTTTGTCTATATCAGTGCCATCGAAGCATTTCTGCTTTGGATTTGTACTGGTGGTCTCGGCTCTGAATTGTACTGTGCATGCTTTGCCATAGGTTAAAACACAATACAATCTGTAATCCTGGGTAATAGTTATAGGGAATGAGGTGGCAGCTTGTCCTTCAACCAATGTAATCTGGTTAGCTATGGTAACCTAATGTTGAAAAAAAAACAGGTAATAATTATAGGAAATGAGGTGGCAGCTTGTTCTTCAACCAATGTAATCGGGAATTTCCTAGCTAAGTTTGTCAGGGTTTAGTGGTCACATGTTGACAGTGAGGATGTATAAACTGATGCTTGAATACATGTATTAACTCTTGTTTTATACATTAACTATCAGACCATAGATGTGTGTCTGTCCATATCAACCCTGATATTAGCTGTAAAATATAGCAGTTTCAACATGGTGGGACCCAAGGGGACTGATGCCCTGTCAGATTAGGGTATTAATATATAGGAAGCCTTATATAATAATAAGCAGCTGATTGCAAACAGTGTTTATTTGATCTACATACATTAATTCTTATAACTAACTACCATTCACAAACAGTGTGATAGTATTACAAACTACAATCATTTAAGTACTAGATAAAAATACTAATTCACAAGTATGATTTATAAATTTTAATCTTTTACATACTTATATAATTATATACAAACTCACAAATATGATCTACACTTAATACCACAATAAAAAACTAATTATCTTTTGGCTTCTTGGGGGCCACTCATACTACTAAAAGAATTTACCCTTAATTTTTTAAACAGTGAATGACTAACAATAACATCTCTGCTTGAGGTAGATCCCGTCAAGCCATTTGCGGAAGATTCCAGCAAGTTAGATTAAGAGAAGGCGGAAGAATCCATCCCATTTACTAAACGAATTAATATACCCTAAGATAGGTGGCAGACATCCAACCTAGAAGATAACAGAATTGGCGGAAGACTCCGGCCTGTTATCAGTGGTTAATTTTCCCATGCTCAAATACCAATTTGGCGGCAGAATCCGGCCTGTTGAGCAACAAAAGATCCTTATGCAAAACACAGTAATATTGTGCTTGTAGGTAAAACGTGACAACAAAAATATAAAAATAATTATATCCATACTCAAACGACACCAGCTGTTTTAATGAATTGGGGGAAAATAATTTCCCTGAAATTATGATGGCCAATCCTATTGTAAACAGTTTAAGTATGAGTGGCCCCAAAACAAGTGGTGCTGCTGGGGTGGTGGGCGGGACGATTTAGGAATAATTTGACTTCAACAAAAGTATGCTGCCTGCATCCGCATCAAACGCCAACTAACCGGAAACTTCATTTCATTGGTTAATCATAAGATAATTATGCAAGGTTAAAGGTCACCCACCTGACACATGCACATGTGTAAGGTCCACTTAGATCTATTAAGATTTAAATGTATAAACTCAAATTTAATAAATTAAATTCACTTTTATACATTAACTATCAGACCATAGATGTGTGTCTGTCCATATCAACCCTGATATTAGCTGTAAAATATAGCAGTTTCAACATGGTGGGACCCAAGGGGACTGATGCCCTGTCAGATTAGGGTATTAATATATAGGAAGCCTTATATAATAATAAGCAGCTGATTGCAAACAGTGTTTATTTGATCTACATACATTAATTCTTATAACTAACTACCATTCACAAACAGTGTGATAGTATTACAAACTACAATCATTTAAGTACTAGATAAAAATACTAATTCACAAGTATGATTTATAAATTTTAATCTTTTACATACTTATATAATTATATACAAACTCACAAATATGATCTACACTTAATACCACAATAAAAAACTAATTATCTTTTGGCTTCTTGGGGGCCACTCATACTACTAAAAGAATTTACCCTTAATTTTTTAAACAGTGAATGACTAACAATAACATCTCTGCTTGAGGTAGATCCCGTCAAGCCATTTGCGGAAGATTCCAGCAAGTTAGATTAAGAGAAGGCGGAAGAATCCATCCCATTTACTAAACGAATTAATATACCCTAAGATAGGTGGCAGACATCCAACCTAGAAGATAACAGAATTGGCGGAAGACTCCGGCCTGTTATCAGTGGTTAATTTTCCCATGCTCAAATACCAATTTGGCGGCAGAATCCGGCCTGTTGAGCAACAAAAGATCCTTATGCAAAACACAGTAATATTGTGCTTGTAGGTAAAACGTGACAACAAAAATATAAAAATAATTATATCCATACTCAAACGACACCAGCTGTTTTAATGAATTGGGGGAAAATAATTTCCCTGAAATTATGATGGCCACAATGAATGAATACATCCTAAATGTATGAGTGAAGCCCCCAAGAATGAAAACAGTGATTAAACTTAACAAGAATAGCAAAAGATATAAACAAAATAAACTATACACACACGTTTTCTATCAAAACTAAATTTTATAAACCTACAATAGATTGACTGAGCTACATGTACCTGTGATTAGAGGTAGGAAAAAAAATTTAAATTACTTAAAACTCAGACATATCAATAAGTGCTAACTCCATAATCTTCTGGTCTAATCTGATATATCTTGTATAGCAATCTGATGACCATCTACCCAATGCTTTAATAATATGGTCTTCTACCCCTGAAGCTGCAGCTGAAGTTGCAGCCCCAATTCGAAATGAGTGACCCGAAAACTGGCTGTCCTCATAGCCCAAACGACTAAGAACATCTCGCAGGTACTTGATAAAAGTAACACGTGATAAAGGGGAGGAGTCGAATTCACTTTCAATAAATAAAGGCGACTGTGCCAAAGCTCCCTGTTTGACTCGTAAGCCTTTGTATGAAGTCATAGTCTGAACAGGGTTAAATCTACAGTTTTCGAAAATTTTTACCTCTACACCTTTGTTAAATGGATCACATTTGGAGGTCTTTAAATTGAGACAAAAATACTTTGACAATGGACAAAAAGAAATATCATTTAAAGTTACAATGTTGACCCCTGGTGTGTCTTTATCTTTTATGGTAAATTCACCACACCGTAGAAATCCAAAAAACGCTAAGTTGAATGCACATTGTAGCATACAATCTATAAAAGGAGAGAAACAACCTTGTTTTAACAAATTACACATTTTATGAAGTACTAATGAAGTTACAGGCATCTTTCTTTTTGGCTGATTACTCTGCAATTTTTTCACCCCTTTTAATACATATGGTAAAGCTGTCTGGGATGCCAGAGGGTCATAACGATTATAACACAAGTAATGATATCTAATGCCTGCTAAATATAATTGAATTGTATCATGTTTGATTTTTAATACATTTTTACAGTAAGCAACAAAATACATGATATGCTCTTCAGAAACATGTGGATAAATACTACATGAACCTGCATCTAAACAGTCTTTAATTAAACGACTAAGACTTAAGAATCTAAGAAAACAATTAATAGCAGTTTGGTACACCTTAGTGGTGTTTTTACTAATCGATGCTTTCCACAGTTCTTGAACTTGTTCTTTAGTTACATCATAATCATAACAGGTGATAGGCATGGTGTAGGATGAGCATCCGCTGCTGGGGCCATCTTTCGAAATCTTGACATCTGGAAGCGAGAGAGAGCATCAGCTATACTATTTTTTTTTCCTGGGATGTGTTTAGCATATACCTTGTAATTATAAAGAGCTGAGTGATATGTCAATTTACGCATAAGTTTCATAATGCTAAGAATTTTAGATCTTCCTTTATTAATTATTTCCACTGTAGATAAGTTATCACAATTAAAAACTATGCGAAGACGACACCACTGATGGCCCCACAGCACACATGCCATGACGATGGGATATAATTCACAAAAAGCCATGGAAATTTGTTCTCCTTGAAGTATAGAGGACGGGAAATAACCCTGAAACCACTTATTTTTAAAAAATCCTGCATATGAAGAAGCAGTAGCATCTGTAAATAGCTCCAAATCTGACGCAGGTGTAATATGATCATCCATAAAAAACGACACACCATTCCACTCTTGTAAAAATATTGACCACATTAATAAATCCGCCTTGCAAGAACTAGAAAGATGCACATGATGATTCAACTTTGATACTGTAGTTGACAACTTGATTAAATAGGATACGAAGGAACGTCCCGGAGGAATGACTCTCATAGCAAAATTAAGATGGCCCAGAATGCTCAACAATTCCCTCTTGGTACATGATTTTTTATTGATGAATTGAACGATTAACTCTTGTATACGTCTAACTTTTTCGACCGGTAATCGAACCTCCATTTTTTCAGAATCTAAAATAAGACCCAAATATTCCAAGACTGTCACGGGTCCCATGGTTTTCTTATCAGAAAGTGGAATGTTTAGCGAGTTAAAAATCCCTAAAAAAGTATTTTTCACACTTTCGGCGTCCTCGTTTGGTTCTACTATCACCAAAAAATCATCTAAGAGATGTAAAATATGCTTAATATTGTAGTTATTCTTAGCTATCCAACAGACGGTATTAGATAAAATGTCAAAAATCTTGGGGCTGGATCTACTACCAAAAACGAGACGAGTAAAGAAATAATAATCATTTTCCCATTTTATACAGTGGTAAGGCCACATATCTGGGGCTAAAGGCATGATTTTAAAAGCATCTGTAATGTCAGTCTTAATAAGCCACGCCCCTTTTCCTAACAACTTTATAGTATTTATAGCATCGTCAATTTTGACATATTGAAGAGAATATTGGTCCTTGTCAATTAGATCATTTAAACTAGGGTTTCCTTCATCATTATGAGGAGCAGACATGTCAACAATGAGACGTTGTTTTTTACTATACTTGCTTTCTGCTAAACCGATAGGATTGACTCTATAAGTAGAAAATGGGATATTAGAAAAAGGGCCATATAAGTACCCTTTGTTGACCTCACACTGAACTAGCTCGGAAACGCACTGAGGATTAGCAACAGCGGATCTTAAGTTTTTACATTCAATTGAATTAGTGGGGAACATCCTAATTCCTGTGTGAAAACCTGATCGCAGCCCAGACAGAAGATAATTTTTGCACTCAATGTCTGGAAAATTATTGAGTTCGTACTCTAACTTGTTGACATTAATCGGTGTTTTCACATCCACTCCTTTAATAGAACTTAAATCTTTTTTATCTGGGCCCCTAACTTCTGGGACCCCATAAGATCGTTTTTTGAATTTGATGGACAGTTTGATCTGGCATGATCTCCCTTACAATTTAAACAGACATGCATATTTCTGCATCTCAACACCGTACAACCTCTTGTTCCATTAAAATTGTTACAAATCTCCTTTCCGAAATATAATACCCTTTCTCTTCCATATGTATCACTGGTCTCCTTACGATAACTGTTCTGTGATCTTTGATTGCAAAATTCTGAACCATGAAAGGTACTCCCGCAACCAGAACATGCATTTGGTTTAGAATTAGCAAAAATGTTACAGAATAAAGTATTATTTCTTATAGACCAATCAACTACGATGTTGTTGTAACGTAAGTGAGCTGCTGCATCTAATGAGAATTTCTTATGATATTCGTAGAAGCCGTTTCCCTGATATCTGGTAGCCATTTCAACAATATCCCTTTCATATAGATCTTACTCTTGTCTCCTACGCGGAAATGCAGTACACATTATGTTTTTATAAATACCGAAAGCTTGAATAAATTCACCCAGAGACAGTGCCCTATTTGTACGGGGATCAGGTTTCACTGATTTAACTCCTTCGGCATCAAAGCTTTCAATAACACCCGACCCTGCATAGTACGGAATAAGCAAAGCAGCCAAGTTAATGTCCCTACCTGCAACTATGTTTTTTCGCAACTGTGGCGAAACTGTTTCCACAAACGGCAGGGATTCTGCCGAATATCCCCTTGGCGTACGGACGAACATACTCTGACGTGCTTGTTCCTCACTTCCAGCCGCTGCCGATGGAGAATTGAAAGCCTTGTATCCGGTATCTAGCGTAAAATTTTGTGCAGTGTCGACGTCTTCTGCAAATGTATTACCAGATCGAACTTGTACCGCACTATTGACAGTGGCCGAGGAAAGTGCAGAACTGGATATCGTATTAACTTTATTTGTTAAAGCTATCACATTCTGCTGCAGGGATTGCACTGTGTTCGCTAGTCTGGATACTATATCCGTTAGAGCCTTCTCTGATTCTGACTGCTGTCGGCCATGATTGTTTACATTTGATGTTGCATCATGGGATCGCGCACTTGCATCTTCGTGTGACGTAGATCCTATACTCTGCATACCCCGAGGCACGGCGCGGGATCTAGCATCCCTTAAAAGTCTTACCAAATGCATCCTTCGTGCATTGGAAGGGAAATGAATGTTCAGAGTAGTTAATTCCTCCTTTAATCGCAAAATTGTCCAATTTTCCAGTAATTCTGGGTCGTAAGCAACTCTTTTATTACGTACAGGACCCATTGCCTTGTATTTCGTGCCACGATTGTCATAAACCAAAAGTCCACTTAAGCTAACAGTTTATCGCTTCATCTAGCGTATATTTCCAGTTTCATTACTAAGTGCTGATGAAATCTAACGAGAAGTAGGTAATGTGCAAAACGTATTTCCAATTTACCTTTACACGTGCTGATGAAATCTAGCGTGAAATAAGTCCTCTGAAATTCAATAGATTCACAACCAAATCGGAAAAATAATTTGATGCAACAAGTAACATTGCATAAAAAACTCTCACAATTTTGAGTCGCAAACGATGTAACAAAGAATTTACGAACGATTAACGACGATTTAGGAATAATTTGACTTCAACAAAAGTATGCTGCCTGCATCCGCATCAAACGCCAACTAACCGGAAACTTCATTTCATTGGTTAATCATAAGATAATTATGCAAGGTTAAAGGTCACCCACCTGACACATGCACATGTGTAAGGTCCACTTAGATCTATTAAGATTTAAATGTATAAACTCAAATTTAATAAATTAAATTCACTAAAACAAACCAATAAATATAAGGTGCTCATATTTTATATCACAAACTTGTGTTGATGTACCTTAAAAACACCATAAAAAGCAGATGTTTTAATAAAAGAAAAATAAAACAATTAAAAAAAGCTAATGGGTAATAACAATATCATAAACAGTTCTTATTTTGAAGTCAGAAAAAACATGACAAACAGCTCCTGCTTTAGAATACCCCACAAGCAGCTGATGTGGTAAAGTAAGAAAATAACACCAAAATCAGCTGATGTTTTAAAGTCAGAAAAAACGAATACCACAATCTGATATTTTAAATAGAACGTCATCAAAGACACAAAGGTTATTATTGACTACACCAGACATGCGTTTTGTTTAATCAAGATTCATCAGTGGCACTCAAACCCAAACACTATGTACAAATTCAAATGATAAAGATTTTGTAGAGTCAGAAAAAGAAAAGAATACCACAATCTGCCAATGTAATACTACATATAGCCAGTATTTTAATGTCACAAAATGATATACTACAAACTGCTTCTGTATGACTGTTAGAAAACAACATTATAAACAGCTATTTTTTTCAAGTAGAAAAAAACCTGATACACAGTCTCCATCAACACCACAAACTGCTCATATATTGAAGTAAGAAAACAACCCTTTAAACAGATCTTGTTGTATATAAACTTACAGTCTGCTGGTAACTGATAGCTGTACTCTTATCAACAGGGCTGACAACACCACCACCACATCTAGCTGGGTTCCTTACAGATACACCACATGAAATCTATAATAAATATCCTTATAATGAATACACTAAACTAAAAATGTTTGCACATGATTTGTATTGTGTTAAATGTTCTTTAAAAACGAGACAAGTGTCTTCTTTATAAGGTCATTATGTTATTAAATTAAAATATGATCTCATAAAATATGAGCATATATACACATACAAAAAACTAAAACTAAAAAAGGTATTTAAAAAAAGAATTAAAAGTATAATTAAATTTTACTGCATAGATTTATTTCTTTAAAAAAAATGTAAGATTATGTTGCCTGTGACAGTTGGAAAAAAGATCAGAATAAAAATTAACAGTATAAAACTTTCTATAATGTGGGCCATGTCAACAGAGTCCCCAAGATATGCTTGATAGTATAGCATCTGTTGCATGGAACACACTAAGGTTGCAGTTCATTATTTACTACATGTATATATGTGACGTCATGGTATGCCCATGTTCACACCGTCTTCAACAAACTTGGCCTTAGAACTCTACATTTAAGCAAAATTGTTTGGCTTATCAGTGGTTGGATCTCTCTCATGAAGTTTATCATGTACACGTACATCAAGCCCCAACCAGAAACCAGAAAAAGTAATGGCACAGTTAAAATATATAGTCAAGGCACTCCTGGCATGGGCGCCATAAACACATTCTTTGCTGAGAATTTTCTATTCTCAGTATCATCCAATCAAAACTTTCAATTATCTGTGTTATGGCAATTCTCATTCTGAGCAAAACATTTTTACTCAAAAAGGTTTTATGGCACTGGGGCCTGGCCTTCTAATACATGACTGTTTCAATTGATTCCCACATGAAAGGGAATCCAGAAAAACACAACTTCTTTTCCTAAAGCTACAATATATTTGAAAATCTGAATAATTTTTATGGAGGGTAATTGTAAAAGGCACATTGTAGCCAATAAAAATACAGTATTTTTAACAGAACCAGACAAATTGTGTTATAAAAGAACTAAATTTTCGAATTGTTAGTAAATAATATATTTGGAAGGTGACTCTCTTTTGATGAAAGATATGTATGGTTGACAATTGATAATATACCAAAAAGATTGGTAAAGGACAATGATATGATCAATAAGGGCATAATTTTAATGCATGTCAATGTTCTTGAGAAATTTTTTTTATATGTAAAATTTCTTATTGACTAGATTTCAGTAGTGGCTAAACTGTACATATGCACCTCCCATTCAATTTCAGCTTAAAATGAATTACTTAAGATCTTACATATCTGACTTGCACTCAAATGAGAAATTTTTAGATTTCATTGCTGCAAGGTTAAAAATGAATTGAATGAAGGGTTTCTTGACACACAAACAATTAAAAAAAAAGGTAAGAAACATTTCTTCTTTCTCAGTTCCATTATGATAAACAATTTATTAGACAAGAACTAAGGACAAAAGAAGAAAAAAGTATCGATGAATGCTGGAATCAAGTGACAAAAACAGAAGATTACATTAAATTTCTTACCCCATCATTCAATGCTGAAGTTTTCTGTGTGTCATTCAATGATGTTGATACTAAAGCATTAATATTCATATTTCCAGACACAATAACTTCTTTGTACAACACTGTTCCAATATACCATGAGATTGTGTGTATAGCTCCTGTCTCTGTCGATAATCCTATCTGGCAGTTATAGGTTACTGATGTTTGGTCACTACTGATGACAAAGTTCAAGGTGGGATTTGCTGGCAATGTTGGGTAACTGTTGTTTTCACCTAAACAAAATTTATTGGTGTTTTTATATTCACTTTGAATTGAACTGGATATTGATGTTTACCTCATACATGAACTAAAAAATTTATAGCCAATGTTGATGACAAGAGGAGCAATAGAAATATAAAATATTAAATAACTGATTGTAATTCCAAAAAGAAAGGGTTTGATAAACATTTATATCACAGTTTCAAGTGTTAGCTATTGCACAAATGTGAAATTTCAGAATCATAAAGCAACTTAACTAACAACAACATAAACAAGTGTGGACTGTGAGCACGCTCACAAAGCGATACCCCCACTTCCCTTTCAAATCAAATTATCTCCCCTTAATGATAATCGAGGCCAATAAAAATCTTTCATGACCATCTACATATAATGTACTTCCTTTATGCTAAGTTTTCTTAAATTTCATCAAGCGGTTAAGTGGAGTTGCGCTTACAACGAATATGGACAGACAGACAGGGTGATTCCTATATACCCCCCTCCCCCAAACAAGATTGCAGGGGGGGGGGGGGGGTGGTGGTAATATATAGCAGTCCAAGCGAAACATCATCGGACTGATGGTCATGTCCTGTAAATTTGTGTGAGGTCTGATAATTTTCTATAATTTCCCAGGACCTGCTGTCTTGTATTTTTGTTGTTGTTGGTTATTAAAAATATATTTATAAAACATGTAAAATGTGTGTTTGTCACTCTCCGGCCTGTCCAATGACATAATGTTCTGTAAACAATCTATCAGTTACATGTTAGCCACTTCCATGCTGCTGTAAATTGACTTTCTGAAGAGTACTAAATCGCGGAATTCGTAAAAATAACGACCAATCAGAAGCTGTATAAAACCAGATGACCAATCAAAGTCGGCCAAAAATTATTATAAGGCTTAATATTTCCTAGGAATAAAGATAGCAGTATATGATATTTTAATGTGATCTTGGGTTTTGTTTCAGAATCTATATTATTTTAGCAACTTCCACGGCATTGTATGGATTTTCTGATTAATTTCCAAACCAAAAATGAACCACATTTTAGGAGGAACACAAACGTTCCTGGTTTTACAAACCATATGCAAATCAGAAAGTATCGATTGCACATGTCTATAAAAAACCTTGTTTCCAGTGTAAACAGAAATGTTTTTACGATTTTATGACATATGAGATTGATAATCCCAGTTCGGTAGTTTTCTTGTTACCTTTATTGAAGATAGTTTAAAGTTCTTTGCATCAATTTGAAAATTTAACCTGCCTCAAAATGATAGGTCCTGTAAAAGTTATGCAGGTCCAGTAAAATACTAGTCTTTACTGGACCTATTGTCCTGTATAATTATCAAGTTTCACTAGGTCTGATATAGCCAACAATAAGTAAAAAACATTAAACAGTTTATATTAGAAAATCAATATGCACATGGGTGCAAATACCGAGTTTCCGTATTTTATTAACCAAAACTTTCCTACTCTTCATTTTAAGATTTAACATAATTGATTATTATGGGCATTACATGTAAACCGGAGACAAAGTGAGGAAGGGTTTCAGCAGGAAAAATGTAAGCTTTATCAACAAATTTTCAAAGTTGCATAAAATATGAATATGTGAATCCTCTAACAGTATTGAACCATTGTGTAAAATTTCAGATATGAACTTGATGTAGTTTTTGAGTAATGGTCCGGAAACCACTAATTCAAGAAATTTTCTTACATTTTTCTGTCACTGTGACCCTGACCTTGAACGGATTTACTCCAAAATCAATAAGGTTCCTCCTCTTATCGTATGTAACAATATACCAGTTTCATTAAAATCGGTTGAGAACTTTTTTAGTTATGGTCCAGAAACCACTAATTCAAGAAATTTTCTAACGTTTTTCTGTCGCTGTGACCTTGACCTTGAACGGATTTACCCCAAAATCAATAGAGTTCCTCCTCTTATGGTATGTAACAATATCCCAAAGTTTCAATAAAATTGGTTGAGAACTTTTTGAGTTATGGTCCGGAAACCACTAATTCAAGAAATTTTCAGACGTTTTTCTGTCGCTGTGACCTTGACCTTGAACGGATTTACCCAAAAATCAATAGGGTTCCTCATCTTATGGTATGTACCAATGTCCTACTAAAGTTTCATTAAAATCGGTTCACAACTTTATGAGTAATGGTCCGGAAACAAATTGTTGACACCCGCCCGCCATCATCATTACAATAGCGGAGATCAACTTCGTTGCAACTCAGCTAAAAATACATTGACAACAATATATAACCAACCTATACATCCTAGTGTTGTTGTAGTCTGTACAGTTGTTGTAGTCGGTACAGTTGTTGTTTGTTGAGTGGTAGTAGTTTCTTGAACTGTAGTAGCTAAAATATTAAATGAAACCATTATCAAATGCATACACAATATTTGTAGAGAATTGTTACAACTACCAGTTTTTGTTATAAAGGGAATATAGTATAGCTAAAATATCTTATATGTTCTAGTTTATTGAGATATTGGGCTGTGTCATTGTTTCCATGGGTACAGTTGGACTCCAACAGAAATCAGTCTAAAAGAACTAGGTTTTGGTTGTTACCATGACTCTGTGGTCAATACTTATAGATATATACACTGCCTTTTGTTTATCAGACCAAGCCTGGCTTTCACAAAACTTCTCAAATTGAGATTTAGATGTAAAATAAATCAGGTAAATTTAGAAACATATAAAATATAAAAAAAGACTAGAAAAAACTTTACAATCCTCATAATTGAAAACCCCAGCTCCCCTATATCTTGAATGGTAATGTCCACAGCTTTGCTGTTGGAAACTCCATAAATAGTTTTGCTCAAGAATATCTGGTGCACAATTCTACCATAGGACAAATGATTTTGTACATATATGTAAATGTCTCCCTATTAATGTAAGTGATGGCATAAGCTTCTAAAAGATTCATTTCTAAAATAATTTATTTCTGTAATACTCAAGGGCTTCAGTTGCCGAGTGGTTAAGTGATTCATCTACTAATGATCGAATGCCTGTCAGCACTTGTTTGAATCTTACTGCTGCCAGGGTGTGCCCAACTTCAATCTTGATTGACAATTATTAAAAGCCTCTACAATCTGGCTTCCTCCTCCAATAAAAACAGGATGCCTAAATATAGTTGAAAAATTGCTGAAAGTGGCATTAAACACCATTAAAACACAGGGATCTGTACAATGCGCTTCCGATTGATACTGGGTCCATTTTGTTATAGCGAGTCCCACATACTATAACAAAATAGACCTAGTATCATTCAAAAGCACATGTTAATCGATTTTTATAAGTCCCCCTAATTCAAATACACACAAAATTTTTAGGACTGTATGAGGCAACATATATCTTTATAATCAGAATGCATGTCAAGTAGTTTGTTTGAAATTAAAACAATGTGTTAATAGCTTATACTAAAAGACACAATCACATGGAGTGCTTTTCTGCCTGCATTTTTAAAATTAATATTCAATATAGCGATATTGTAACTTTTTATTAAGAAAATCCAATAATAAAATTTCCACTTTACATATTCCATACTATGCTTATTGTTTACATGTACTTGACTTTTGCTGCGCAATCTGACACTTTTTGTTTTCAAGAAGGGTCTGACGAAGTTTACAAAAGATCGCCAGTTTTCGGGACGTTCAATGGTTTTTGCGCCTAAACCGCAAAGGACATTACCCGAAGGCTTTCAAACGACAATAATTGCTTGCTCCAAGTTACACCTGTTCTAATCAAAATTTACCTTGGAAAATAACCCTATCGAATTGAAAAACAGCATTTCAAAACGCTGAACAAATGTTACAAAAATAATTGCTGATTAAAATTTGCACTTTTTGGGATCTAAAAAAGGAACATAAGCTCGGCCATACGCGCTAAGCAGTTCATTTGTCACTCAAAAAACTTCTGCCAAAACACATTGATTTGATCACATCTTCCCTTGTTTTAAGGAGCACATAAAATGAAGAAAAATATATATCTTTTCGACTTTCGTTTAATGAGATACTTAAAGCATAAAAATGCAACATTGTCTGAAACGACGTCAATTTTGTGAGGTAAACATACATGTAAAATTGGTACGTTTTTTTGGCGATGTCAACAAACAACCTCGTGACTTGTTACAATGGATGGTGACCCATTTCGACTCTTTTAACGAGAAAAAATAATGGTTCAGCATGAATTACCAATTATAAAATTAAATCAAAAGGACCGGAAACAAATTGTGCTTTTACTATGGAATAATGTAGCAACATGGTGAGTTTACATAGATAGCAATAGCATATTCGATCACCGATGTCAAATAATCCATTTATTATTCTTGTGTCACAAGCACCAAAATGTCTTTTTCAGTATATTTTTATTAGTTAGAAGTTGTTACATTTGATTTAACTACTTGTATTTTATTTACGAAACTTCTACATGTCATTCTCCCAACCTTAAACATTTTTATAGATGGCGACCTTGTGCAAAATCTGTGCATCGACAAAGCACCCACTTTTGTGTTGCTTTTCATTTTATTAAACACGTAAAGAATTAGAATGCACAACCATCTGAAACGACGAGCACATGATCACACAAAATAATCATTAAATCCCTTCATAATAGCGTCGTCAAATATTATACACTGATGCTACTGTCAGCACAACATTTGTCAGTTCAGTGAACAGCTATTGCGAGATTTGCCAAATATCGCTTTGCTTTCAAAAAACCAAAAAGTGTAAAGAGTCTGTCTCTCGCCGATGAACATGTAATATAAGTTTAAATCGTAATATCAGTTATCAGTTATACAGTAAATGAGACATAATACGAAAGGACATTATTGTAAAATTGTTCAAGATAAATGTGGTGCACTGATTCATGTAATTTATAGATTCCTCCAATGTGACCTATATTTTACGAGTGTAAGGCTATATTACACGCCCGTTGCAGTAGTTTCTATGTATTTGAGCGTTAGCAAGGGTAAAGTTTGCTACGCAACCTTCCCAAAAAATAACATTCATATGTACATGCATCATCATGCACTATTTTCAGGGTAGTTGAACAGACAGTTGGGTGGAAGTAATTGTCACTTACTACTTTGACAAGGACTCAAGAGACACCCATTAACAAGTCAATAAGCCAGCTCATTTGTTATTTTCCCTCAGGTTTAAAGAATGATACATAGCTGTGGGTTGATAAAGGGTCTGATATTATTGTTGTTGAAAATGTTCAAAAAATGCAAAAGATCTACTAGTAAGACAGTGATGGAAAGGCAAGTAATGACAATTCAGAAGCAGTTAAATATTTAATACCAGCCTATTCAGCCAATTCTTGCAAAACTGGAAAAAAATTTACATTTCTTTTTAAGTCTTAACAAACATTTCCAGAAGAGGTACATGTATAATCAAAGGGTAAAAGATTTTTTTTTCTGGGAATATAAAATGGTTTTTTTACAGTGATAATGTATTCAAATTGGTTGTATCAATGACACTGCCTAGTCAAACTAAACAGACAAAATCTGACAAAACTCTGACTAATGTTTTTTCTTCGCTGTATATTAATCCATCAATCAAACTTCAATTTCTGTTTAGTTTTCCTGCAAAGGTTGGGGTTTTTCACCTGACACTCTGACTTCCTGTCCCAATAAAAACGCCATGCCATGCCATGCTACAGCAGAGTACTTGACAAAAGTGGTGTAATGCCTCATTCAGTCAAACAAAATCAAATTTTGTTGTAACAGATTCCATCATTAGAAAAAACAGTATTTCAATATTTTCACATGGATATGTTTCTTTTTTTAATTATTTTCAAAAGTCGGTTTTCTATGAAATGATGCATAATAGGTTATATTCACAGTGCATGAGGTGTAAATAAAACATACAAGAATAAATAATTTGTGCAAAAAGTGTCAATAGCATGTTTAAAACATGTGCAAAAACTGAAAATTACCAAATCATTTCAGCCATGCATCAACAAGTTTAAACTTAAGAACAATACTTTTGTTTTAGTATTTAAAACTAGAGGCTCCCAGGAGCCTGTAATCGCTCACCTGGAATCCAAATGACTTAAACTATATTAAAATTTTTGAAATTAACAGTTTCAGTCTAGTTGTTATAGCTTTTAAGTTACTGTGCAAAAACTAAACATTTCTTCAAAAAATTTGTTAAATACAATAACTCCTATAAGGTGCCATCGACAATTTCTGAAAATTAAATGGTTTTTAGGCATTGTCCTTTAGGGTACTTTAGAAATTTACAGTTTTACTCTACTAATAGGTGTGTTATAGACTAATTTATAATTCAAAAACTGTTCATTTGTCCAAATTCATAATGAAAGGGCAATAACTCCTATAAAGAGTCATCTTGCAATTTTGGACTAAGCAATCATTTGTAGGGCTTCTATTGCTGATCATTTGTGCAATTTACAGTTTTAATCTAGCTACTATAGTTTTTAAGTTACAGGACAAAAATGGAAAATTTCATTATAAAATTGTCATTTAAGGGCAATAACCCCTATAAGGAGTCATCTGACAATTTCAGACCTATTTAATGAATTGTAGGGCTTTTTTAGCTGATCATTTTTGCAATTTATTATTTCACTCTAGCTGTTATGGTTTTTAAGTTACAGGACAAAAACGGAAAATTTCATAAAAAATTGCAATTTAAGGGCAAAAACTCCTATAAGGAGTCATCTGTCAATTTCAGACTTTATAGTAATTTGTAGGGCTTGTATTGCTGATCATTTTTGCTATTAACAGTTTCACTCTAGCTGTTACAGTTTTTAAGTTACAGGACAAAAACGGAAAATTTCATAAAAAATTGTCATTTATGGGCAATAACTTATTTAAGGAGTTGTCTGACCATTTCAGACCAATCAAGAGAATTGTAGGGTCTTTATTGCTGATCATTTGTGCATTTTACAGTTTCAATCTACTAGCTGCTATAGTTTTTAAGTTACAGGACAAAAATGGAAAATTTCATTATAAAATTGTCATTTAAGGGCAATAACTTATTTAAGGAGTTGTCTGACCATTTCAGACCAATCAAGAGAATTGTAGGGTCTTTATTGCTGATCATTTGTGCAATTTACAGTTTCAATCTAGCTGCTATAGTTTTTAAGTTACAGGACAAAAATGGAAAATTTCATTATAAAATTGTCATTTAAGGGCAATAACCCCTATAAGGAGTCATCTGACAATTTCAGACCTATTAAATGAATTGTAGGGCTTTTTTAGCTGATCATTTTTGCAATTTATTATTTCACTCTAGCTGTTATGGTTTTTAAGTTACAGGACAAAAACGGAAAATTTCATAAAAAATTGCAATTTAAGGGCAATAACTCCTATAAGGAGTCATCTGACAATTTCAGACTTTATAGTAATTTGTAGGGCTTGTATTGCTGATCATTTTTGCTATTAACAGTTTCACTCTAGCTGTTACAGTTTTTAAGTTACAGGACAAAAACAGAAAATTTCATAAAAAATTGTCATGAATTGTAGGGTCTTTATTGCTGATCATTTGTGCAATTTACAGTTTCAATCTAGCTGCTATAGTTTTCAAGTTACAGGACAAAAACGGAATATTTTATAAACAATTGCCATTTAAGGGCAATAACTCCTATAAGGAGTCATCTGACAATTTCAGACTAATACAGTGAATTGTAGGGCTTGTATTGTTGATCATTTTTGTTATTTACAGTTTTACTCTAGCTGTTATAGTTTTAAAGTTACAGGACAAAAACGGAAAATTTCATAAAAAATTACCATTTAAGAGCAATAACTCATATAAGGAGTCATCTGACAATTTCAGACCAATCCAATGAATTGTAGGGCTTTTATTGCTGATCATTTTTGCCATTTACAGTTTCACTCTACCTCGTATAGTTTTCAGGTTATATTGTAAATACCAAAAATTTTGTCAAAAATCGTCAAAAAAGGGCAATAACTCCTACAAGACGCCAATACACAACTTCGCACTAATAGCAACTATTGTAGACCTTAATGTGCTGATCAATTTGAAGTAACAGTTTTCTCTATAGCTATTATAGTTTTTTAGATAAAGATAAAAACCTGTGTTGACCCCGATGTTCTATTTGTAGTAACAGCGGCCATATTTGTTTGTTGATCAACACCCTGGGTACAAACTTGAAACTATGAACCCTTAGGATGATTGTGGCCAAGTTTGAAAAAAATTGGCCCAGTGGTTTCAGAGGAGAAGATTTTTGAAAAAGTTTACAACAGACGACAGACGACGGACACCAAGTGATAGCAAAAGCTCACATGGACCTTCGGTCCAGGTGAGCTAAAAATGAACTTTTATAATTTTGCATCTAAGGACTCCGCCCATGTCTGTATCAATTTTACCAGCTGAAAATATCCTTGTCATTTTTAAAATGCAGCCTTCATAAATTTGATGATAACATCTATGTAGGTAAACATTCATATGACATCAATACAAACATTACAACCATTATCATTTATTGGCCATTAACATACCATGATTTAAAAAAAAACTTGATCAGCTACTTCTTTCTGAGAAACAATGACCTGTGTATGTCATCAATATTTTGAATAAATAAATACATTTTTTAGATAATAATAAACTTTTCTGAGACCCCTGATGAAATTAGACAAATGTTCAAGAAATCTAGAAGAGTTAGTGAAAATACATACATTAGGTATAATAATAATAATCAAAGGATAAACTAGAAAAACACAGCAAAAAGTCTTGTTAGTTTAACCAAGAAGCAAAGGAAGAATAAAGGTGTATATATATCAAACTAGGTGGAGCAGTGTAAAATACAAATGGATGTGCATTGGGTAGTGATGTACTGGCCATTGGTGCATGACATACCAGTGGAAGTTAATGCCTGCTGTGTTGTTACTGGAAGTGTTGTTGTTGCCAGTTGTGATGTTGTCACTGGAAGTGTTGTTGTTGTCACTGGAATTGTTGTTGTTGTCTGTTGTGTTGTTGTCATTGGAATTGTTGTTGCCTGTTTTGATGTTGTCTCTGGAACTGTTGTTGTTGCCTGTTGTGTTGTTGTCACTGGAACTGTTGTTGTTACTTGAAGTGTTGTTGTCACTGGAACTGTTGTTGTCACTGGAACTGTTGTTGATGCTTGTTGTGTTGTTGTCACTGGAATTGTTGTTGTTGTCTGTTGTGTTGTCACTGGAATTGTTGTTGTTGCCTGTTGTGATGTTGTCTCTGGAAGTGTTGTTGTTGCCTGTTGTGTTGTTGTCATTGGAACTGTTGTTGTTGCCTGTTGTGTTGTTGTCACTGGAACTGTTGTTGTTACTTGAAGTGTTGTTGTCACTGGAACTGTTGTTGATGCTTGTTGTGTTGTTGTCACTTGAAGTGTTGTTGTTGCCTGTTGTGTTGTAGTAGTATCAAAACCTGTGGTCGGAGTAGTTTCTCCTGTTGTGGTGATGGATTCTGATGTCATGGTAGCCTTTGTAGTTGTGTTAGTTGATTCAGTTGAAGTTTCTAAGAGCAATTAAAAAAGCAGAGTATAGCAAAACACACATGCAACTAAAATCAATTTATTATCTAAATGAAAACAGCTAAACTGAAATTTAACAAACAACAGTCAATTTGAAAAGACTGGTTTTGACACAAACACAAACAAGTTTTTTTTTTGTTTGAATGGTGTTTTAACGCCACTTTCAGCAATTTTTCAGCTATTTCATGGCGTCCAGTTTTTATTGGGGGAGGAAGCCGAGTACCCGGAGAGAACCCCCGACCTACGGTAGGAAAACTGGCAATCCTTGTCAATTAAGATTGGAGTCGAGTACACCCTGCCTGCAGTGAGAATCGAACCCGCAATCTCAGCGTTGACAGACCACGTGATCAATAGTAGACGAACTACCTTGACCACTCGGCCACCGAGGCCCCTCACAAACAGGTAAAACAACACATAAGTATATTAGTAATTTTTTAATGGTTCATATCTATTTAAAGCAAACATAGTTTTACCAAGATGGTGATCTACAACTAGAGGGTTTTTACAGTTCCAGTCTAACTGTAATAACTTTTACAGGGCGACAACTGAAATTTTAATCAAAAATCATAATTAAGGTGCTATAATTACTCGAAATCATCAATGAGAGGATTTTTTTTTAAATGTTAATGCAGCACAAACAATGTATGACAGATGACAAGTGATGAAATGCATCCCTTTTCGATTCCAAGGAATTAATTAATCCATTGGACTCATTATAACAAGATACATGTAGATGTTATTGTCAGGAAACAATAACATCCTTTCATTGACCTTGTGTCACTGCCTGAAATGTATTCTTGTAATAATTACCTTATGTGGTCAAACATAAGTCAATCAATAATTTATCTTTCACACTTAGAAAAAAACCACATAGATCTACACTTTCACATTAAATTGAAATACTTTTTTATTTTAAATCCCAAATGTAAAAATTTAATCTGTAAAAATGGTAAAAAAATGTATGGTACAACATAAGCATATGACAGAAACCAATTAGACTTATTTGCAATAAAAGAATTTTACCTACAAAGCATCACATATATTACAAGGCACTGTAAAGTGAATAAACTAAAAAAAATAAAAGCTAAGATTTAATTAAGCCAAGGGGAAAAAAATTAAAAAGTAGGTTTATCATGTAAGACTACAATATGTACACTAAAAGCTATAAAGAGGACCACTCATATTGTCCTATTCAACAGGCAGGTCAAGTAAACTTAAAGCTGTTCTACAGTGCAGTTTTTTCTAAAATCCATCTGCAGGATTCCTATACATGGGTGTGTCGACTCACCATTAAATGTAAATTTATTTGTAGTTCCCGTGTCTACAGCTGTTGACATTGCTGTTTTTTGTGAAGATCCTGATTCTCTTGTTAACATGGTTTCTGTGGTTCTTGTTGTTGCAGTCTCTGTTAACTGAGCAGGAGTTGTTCCAGTTGTCATGGAAGCATTAGTTTCTACAGTTATGGCTTCTGTAGTGCCTATCATTATGGATTTGGTTGTTCCAGTTGCTGTTGTGACTTCTGTTGATTTAGTTGTCAATAAGTCTGTCCTATTTGTTGTTATTTCAGTAGTTCCTAATGTTTGTCCAGTTCTCATAAAATCAGTAGTTCCCATTGTTGTGGTTTTATTCAATATTCCTGTTGCCATGATAGCAGTAGTGACTATTGTTCTTGCTTCAGTTGTTCCAGTTGTAATGAAATCTGTCATTTTTGTTGAAGTAATTTCTGAGGTCCCAGAAGTTTTGGCTCCAGAATTACCTGTCGTCACACTATGTGTTGCCTCTGTTGTCATAGTCACTGTAGTTCCAGTAGGTGTGCTTTCATTTCTGGCTTCTGGTGTTCTAGTTGGATTGTAGGCTGTACTACTTGTCATTATTTCAGTAGTCCCCACTGACTTGGTCCCTGTAGTACTATTAGCCACAGTATAGTTTGCTCCTATTGTCATGTAAGCTGTAGTTACAGTCGTGCTTTCATTTCTGGCTTCTCCTGTTCTAGTTGGAAAGGAGTCAGTACTTGTTGTCACTACTGACTTGGTCCCTGTAGTACTAACTGCCACAGTAAAATTTGCTTCTGGCGTCATAATAGTTGTAGTTCCACCAGTTGTGCTTTGATTTCTGGCTTTTAATGTTGAAGCTGAAATGGAGTCTGTACTTTTTGTCATAATTTCAGTGGTCCCCAATGACTTGGTCCCTGTAGTACCAATAGCTCCAGTAAAGTTTACTCCTGTTGTCATGTAAGCTGTAGTTACAGTACTTGTGCTTTCATTTCTGGCTACAGGTGTTCTAGTTGAAATGGAGTCTATACTTGTTGTCCTAGTACCTGTTGTCATAACTTCAGTTGTCCCCACTGACTTAGTCCCTGTAGTATCTTGAGCCACAGTATAGTTTGCTCCTGTTGACATGTAAGCTGTAGTTCCAGTCGTGCTTTCATTTCTGGCTTCTCCCGTTCTAGTTGAAATGTAATCAGTACTTGTTGTCACTTCTGACTTGGTCCCTGTGGTACTAATTGTTCTAGTTGGATTGGAGGCTGTACTACTTGTCATTATTTCAGTTGTTCCCTCTGACTTTGTCCCAGTAGTACCAACAGCCACAGTATAATTTGCTCCTGTTGTCATGGAAGTTGTAGTTCCAGTAGTTGTGCTTTCATTTCTGGCTTCTGGTGTTCTAGTTGGATTAGAGGCTGTACTACTTGTCATTATTTCAGTTGTCACCACTGACTTTGTCCCTGTGGTACCAACAGCCACAGTATAATTTGCTCCTGTTGTCATGGAAGTTGTAGTTCAGTAGTTGTGCTTTCATTTCTGGCTTCTGGTGTTCTAGTTGGATTAGAGGCTGTACTACTTGTCATTATTTCAGTTGTCACCACTGACTTTGTCCCTGTGGTACCAACAGCCACAGTATAATTTGCTCCTGTTGTCATGGAAGTTGTAGTTCCAGTAGTTGTGCTTTCATTTCTGGCTTCTGGTGTTCTAGTTGGATTGGAGGCTGTACTACTTGTCATTATTTCAGTTGTCACCACTGACTTTGTCCCTGTGGTACCAACAGCCACAGTATAATTTGCTCCTGTTGTCATGGAAGTTGTAGTTCCAGTAGTTGTGCTTTCATTTGTATTTTTTGTTATAGTACCTGTTGCCATAATTTCAGTTGTCTCCAATGACTTGGTCCCTGTAGTGTGCAGAGCCACAGTATAATTTGCTTGAATTATTATAGTTGTATTTATATATGTCACCTGTCATTTATATTACTAATTTTACAGTATTTGCTACTTGAAAAATGAATAAAGAAGATCTAATTAGAGTATGAAGTCCAAGTCTGAATTAAAACTATGGTAGAAATTTAACATGACTGCACTAAAATTAATTATCTCTATCAGAGAATATGTAAAAAAAAATGTCACATTCATCTAAAGAAACATTTCGAAATGCAGAAAAGGAAGACAACATGCCTTATAATTAGAAAGAAATTTAATTAAAGAAAAGCCTAATTAGCAGTAATTATTAGAAGATAATATAAAAGTCAATACATGAATGTTAGTTTTAAAAGTTTTCAGTATAACTGACATTTGAATTATAGTCAACACAAGGGTACAGAAATGGTCATTTTTGCTGGACATGACCAAAATTAACACTTAAATGTCAAAAAAAAATTTGGTCATATTGGGACATCTAAAAAAGTCATATTTTACATGGTCAATAATAAAAAAAATCCTTTTGTTGGTTTTAAAATGGAAAGAAATATTTTTTATTATAAAAAATCTACTCTAAGGCTAATAAGTTTAACATGTGACATGAGTAGAAATCTGTTTAATCCATTTCATAGAATATATGCAACTACACTTTGAAACAATAGAGATCGAATATTATAAATTGTTTCTGCTTTAGAATATTGCTGAGAAAATAAGAAAAAATGTAAATGAGAAAAGTGTGCTGTCAATGTACAGCATGGGCCAATGTGACTTTGGTAAATCTAATGACATGCGTAAAACTGAAAAACCAATTCGAATTATTTAATTATATTGAAATGATAAAAAACAAAAATCATTATTCACTATACAAATCAAAACTTGTAAAAAGGGTGGTCCATCACAGAACATCATATAACATCTGTTCCGAACTTGTGTCAATTAGGTAACAATTTCCTACTTCCGGTTAATGAAAATGTCTCATGGATATTCACCACAATAATGTTGTTTGCCATAGCTTTGTTGCATAGGCAACATGTCAATTTATAATAAATAAGTTTTAGGCAAGAAAATATCTTCCTACATACATTTTCTTTTCACATGATGCATATATCTTAGGATCCATTCACAAAATAACAAATAATATCCACTAAACAGGAATTTAGTAATTTAGTAATTTTTTTTTTTTTGGGGTGGGGGGGGGGGAGGGAAATGACTGAAATCGGAAGGCAAAATTTCCAGATCCCTGAGTTAACATGACAGTACTGAATAATGTTAAAGTTTATTAGAAAATGTCCTCATTATTGGGTTTAATAAATTAACCTACCTGTAGCATTGGTAACCATCTGTGTTGTCACCTCTGTGGCATTTGTAACCATGTGTGTTGTTGTCACCTCTGTGGCATTTGTTACCATCTGTGTTGTTGTCATCATGGTAGCATTTGTTACTGGCTCTGTGGCATTGGTAATCATTTCTGTTGTAGTTGCCTCAGTTGTGGTCATTTCAGTTGTTGTTTCAGTATTAAGAGTTGCTATTGTTTCTTTTGTTGCCTGTGTAACTGTCCATCCATCGATAATTATCTGTGCATAAATATTACGGCTAACTGAAACACCTATGTAGCAGTTTTTGAACACTGACACAGTTACTTCCCTTGAGATGTAAGTTTTTGTCTCTGCTACAAGTTTACCATCAAAATATAATCCAAGACCTGTTTGAATGCTCCAAGAAAATTCTATGTTGATAAAAACATTTAGATTGATAGTAGTTGTCACAGTCCATTCCATAGTTTTGGTGCTGACTGTCAAATACAGAAGCCCTCGTTTGTAGTACATGGCAATACCATAACCATCTGGCTGATCACCACCTGTGGTGAAGATGTATGTACCTTCTACAACAGTGACCAACTTGAGGTTGAACTTAACTGTCATTCCAAAGTCACACATTAATGGATTTCCAAGACATCTTTGTGAGTGGTCCCCAAGGTCCAAATACTGGTTGTTACCATTTAACTGGATAGCAGATCCTGATGGACCTTCGATCAAAGTAGGGTTACCTATTACTGTGATGTTCATCGAAGTTGTAATCAAAACATTCCCCACAATCTGGATAAATGTATACTTTGTAATGGTGATGTCAAATACTGAAAAATAATTTTTAAACATACATTTGAGAGTGAGTGAAACTAATTAAATGTTTCAAGGTACAATATTATTGATATGGATAAATTGAACAGAAAAAAAGAAAATGTGTCACTGATATCCTGCTAGGAACAAATTGGTAAACCCAATTTTTCTAATTTCACTCAACCCAGAAATATTTGACACAGCTTTAGAGAATTTTTCTAGAAGAGATCTCATTATGTTGTAACTGTGCACCAAGTTTAATGAAGATGTGAAGTAATCTCCCTTATTGAAAGTTTCAAAGCAAACATAAACCTGAGGTGGGACAGACGGATGTTGACGGAACATAAAGAGTAAGCAGAAGTATTGGGACTAAATATTATTTTAACTTTTCTCAATGATGTAGGTTATGCAAGTAACATTTCAGCTGAAAACATGACAACCCTATTTTTTTATCATAATATGTTGTATAGATACAAAAGAAAAAATTAGGGATATTTCATCTTTATGCTGATGGTACAGATTTTAATCAAAATTATGTGGCTGATCTCAAGTTTACAAGATGGATGTGTAAACTTACCACTGATTTTCACCCAGTCGGTTGCAGTTTTATTTGGAATACATCCCAAGCCTTTATTCATTAGATTGAAGAATCCTTTACCATAACATACACTTCCAATTATACAAACATCAGACTGTAAAATAAATTTAAATACATATATACCACAGTGTCAATGTGAACATTCTTGTTCACAAGTGCTGTCCCCTATATGATAAGATGTAAATGACATATGCAGTATATGTACATTGTCAAAAAACATCAAATTTATGTCCATAGGCTTTGCAAACAGAAAGTAAAAGAACGATTTTATTTCCTGTTTCTACACGTGTATAAAAAAATATTCTGTTTTATCCTGGGATACCTTTCAGATTGTTAAATTTATGTAATTTTACAAAAAAAAGGAAAAGAGAAAAATAATAATACATACTTTTAATGTTAACCATAGGGATAGTAACTTTGTATGTAATCGTTCTCGTATTATAGGCAGTGGGTAACCAGAAAAAATAATTGTATGATTTTACTATTAGAAAAGTCACCATCTTAAGTCTTTAATATTTCTTTAGCTACATAATTACCCCTTACTTTTCTATATATAAAAAAACAAATCTCTAACAATGTTTCTACAGCACCCTCCAATGACACAGCTATCAAGACAACATTCTGTGTAGTTATTAACACAATGGGTGATAGGGGAGAAAAGTAAGACTAAACATACAATTTTTAGTAACAAAATGGATAAAAAGTAATGCAAACTACTTCAATGAACTGGTACACTTACCTTCTGAGTGCAGCCTTTATCAGTACAGGTGTAACAGAATGGATCATAGGTCACATAAACCAGACTACTGGTTGACCTAACTCCATTGTTTACAATGGTGATTTTATAGACATCTGGGTTAGGCAAAGTGCAGGTCACAGTTTCTTGGCTAACATATGTTGCATTGATAATTATCTCATTTCCAATGGACACAAAAGTCTCTACCTTCTGAAAAACAAACAAAACAATGACAAAATTGTCTTGTCTGGATTTTACAATTAACTTTTAATGTTTAAACTGATAAAAACCATATATACACTTCAAAAATATGCAAATCAGAAGACATGTCTAGACATATTAACACAATTATCAATTTACAGAAGCAATAATCTCATAGATTTTTTTTAAAAAGTTCACATACACAAAATCCACAATATTTAAATAAATCCTATAATAATTTTTTTGTTTATTTAAATGAAATTAAAGAACCTTAGTGAGCAAGCTCACAATACCCCACGCATTCCCATTAAACACATCAAGGTGGTATTTAATATTAAAATTGGTATATTGAACTGACAAATAATTATTACAATACAGAAGGATAAATAATAGAATATATAGAACTAAATTAATACTATCTTAGAATTTACTGCTAATAAATTTTTTTCTTAATTTTGTTAAATTCCATTTAGAATTGAAAAAGTTTCAAGAAAATCCATGAAATGAAAGTGCTATCTAGATGAAAACATCGAATATACATGTACATGAAAGTTGACCAAGTCCCCCTTGATAAATTTCCCTGAAAATCAATCCCATCTAAGCACCTACTATAAGTAACAATTTCCCAAAGTCTTGTTAAAATCCATTAAGAAATGAGAGCAGTATCCAGGTGACAACAGCAACACACACGGAGGACAGACTGATGGGTCAAAAACATTATACCCCCGGCAACTTTGAGGCGTGGGGAATAATTATTAGATTTGATGGTTCAAACATATTTAATCATTTCTAATCAACAACTCAAGTATGTTTGTATTCCAATAAAACTTGGCCCTTTATATATTACCTATTGAATCTAGCTAAAAACTGACCTGCATTCGCTGGACAGCACACTGTATAATAGATGTTTCCAAGAACCCATTACCAATTAATGTAACCTCTGTACACTTTAGACTGAACACATCACATAGATTTCTCTCTAGTGGTTCAAGAACAATAACAGCATTGACTTCAATCGAGCAATCATCTCCACTGTAACCTTGGTTACACTGACATTGCCCTACAGAAAGTCATAATAAACATAAAATAACACCATTACAAAATGATAAGCTAATTTCTAGTAAGACTTTAATACATGTAGTTTTAATCCAATGAATTTTTATAGAAAAAATACAATGAAGGTAGGTCAGAACTCTGTTATAATTTTATGTAGTCATGCATTTCATGAATGCCATCGTAGATAAATAGAACAGACCAGCAATAAGCCATGAAGGGGTGTTTTGTCCTGGAAATTTTCTCAAACAGAACTTCTTAAAACAATATAACTGACTTGCCTTCTATACATTGTCCATGTCCACTACAAAGACATGCTGTGTCTATGATTTGTGGACTTGGTGTCAGGGAACCAGATACATTCACCCACAAATCTACATTTACTTCTACTTCTATCTGACATTTTGTTAATATGGCATCAAGAGCATCTGCTGTCCACTCTAAACTGTCAGTAATCTACAAAAAAGATATCTTATCTTTTAACAGTTTATTAATTTTTGTTATTACTTCATATACAGTTTTTGTTCAAATACTTGTACAATAATCATGAATGTTTATTGTATATGAAGTGATTATACTAAGTATTTACAAAACAATTAAAATGAAATATTTCACTTTCTTCCCCCTTTCCACTATGTAAGCAAAAAGGGGGACAAAGTAAAAGATTTTTTTAAAATTAGATTGGTTACAAAATTTATAATTTATATTGCAAAATAAAAAAAAAAACAATTTAACGTTTTAATTAAACTTAAGGGCCATATGTTTTGAGTATTAACACCTCAAATCACATGACTGTTTTAAGAATACTGATATGTATGAATGCTTGATCATAATAAACACGGCATGAAATGGTAAAGCCCCTTTCACCAATTTTGCAGCTATATATCATGGCATCTAGAGTTTATTGGGGAGGAAGCCGGTGTACCTTTGGTAATAAACTGGAAATCTTTAGTCATTTGAGATTGAACATACCCTACTCAAATGTATCTAATTTGATTGTGGTCAGTACCAGTTATGTGAAAAGTAATGCTACAGAAGTTGAGAATGTGCAATTTTAAAAAATTATTGGTGAATTTTATCTAGATATTCTATACATGAACAGAAAGTATATAATAACACACAAGCTCTCTCAATACATACCTTCAAATCAAGAACACAAGAGTCTAAAGCTGTAACAAAATTAATTGCTTCTAGACCCTTACATCCCTGGAATGCTACATTAGTTTCTATATAGGTCTTGCACTCTTGCAAGGCAGTAGCTTCTGTTCTGCCACTTGGTGTGGGCCATCCATAATCAATAGATATATATGTTATGTTGTATTCAAATATTGTCAACTGTGTTGCTATGCAACCAGGTGGTGGAGATATTGCTTTGGAGACTAAAAAAGCTGTTACATCTACAAAAAAAAAGAAGAAAAATAAGGACTTTTAAAAGTTTTCAAAGAAATAGTTATAGACTGACATTCTTCATGACCTTATATTGACACCCAAAAATGCCCCAAAAATGACACCCTCCATACCTATGCATGCCCATATGACACCTCCCAAAAACAAAATGACACCCTCTGTGCCCATGAGTAACACTCCAGGATCATATTAAGACACTCTCCATGCACATAATATAACAGCTTCCAGGATTATAATGACACTCTATTACAATATAATACACCCTTCATAAACATGCAATGACAACCTCCTTGACCATATAATGACTTTTTTTACTTTGTATTTTACTTTGTTTTTAATCCATTTAACCAATGTCTATGTGCCTTATTTTTGTGTTACTGTTTGTTTGTTTTACGTACTGTCTATGTGTTACTACTTATGTGCCAAGTGCTATCATTGTGATGTCTATGTGTTACTTTTATGTTTTACTTTCTCTTATGTCAGAGTGTCCCTGTCTATTGTCATTTTTTTTGTTTTAGTGTCTCAATGTTACCTTATCCCTGCATCAGTATTATTCCTGGAATTTAATTGGTCTGTTACACGTCTTTACAAAACCAATATACCTGGGTGCTAACCGTTAGTTGCACAAAAGTACTTAAAATGCGTTTATATTATAAATGGTAATTGGTTTGTGTCATATATAGGATGATGAAATCTTTAATAAAAGGTGCAAATGTGTTTTATTTTTAACAAAAAAAGAAATAAAAAATCTGTAGTTTGAAAAACGATGACATCACACTATTATGACGGCTCTGCACGATGTTCAGCACCAAAATTTATTCCTTGAACATTTGTTTGAATCCAATCAAAACTGTGGGTTTTTTTTGTTTTTTGTTTTTTTTTTTTTTGAAAACCGGAGGGTTCAACCATCTAATTTCAATCAAACTTTCTTGGATAATGATGAAAACATTACTTGAACATCTGCCATTGCGTTGACAAAGTACCTAAAAATCCATTATTTCAAACTAATACTGGGGTTAAATTCATTATACAGGTTCATATCCATAGATATGGAGATTTTAACACCTTCAGCACCTTTTACACCCTTTGGCTTCACATCAGGGCGTACTTGGGGCACTACAGGTGTTAAAATCGCCATATCTATGAATATATAACTTATAATATAACTGTCACATATTGTCAATGTGTAACTGTATATTTATTACTGTCTGTGTCAATGTTTATGCGTCAATGTCTATGTCAATTTTTATGTGTCACTGTCTCTGTGCTACTGTCTGCGTCAGTCTATTCGCTAATGTCTACATGCTGCTGTCCATTCACTGTCTATATGCTAATGTTTGTGTCACTGTCTATATTTCATCGTCTGTGTTTCTATCTTTGTATTACTACAAAAAACATTTTAATGTAACTTTAATAAGTGAAAAAACGATTACCTGAGGACTTTTTCCATAATTTTCCTTTCTTCTTGTCTTTTTTCTGTCGTGTACAAACAAGGCTATCTATGTCATAACATTCTCCTTTATTGGAAACATGACAGTCACAATAGCTAGGTGGAGGAGTTGGTGAGTTGGGGACTTTATCAGGGCAATATCCAGTATATATAGACTTGGAATCATCTTCAATCCTGTAATATAAAACTTCTATTATTTGTCTATTATCATTTGATTGAGGTAAACATTAGATTTTATCTTATTTCACACTACCAGCTGAAGTTAGAATATTATTACTGTTAATTATAGAAAGTAAACAACAATTTCAAGGGGTAATATAATACACACCCTTACAATAGTAAGGTATCAAAACACACCGTTAATCTTGGATATTTTTATCAACAAAGAAGACTCCAGACCTTTGTACCAATACAAGAAACCTGTAACATTTAATTAACATTGGGGTGAAAAAAAACATATCAAATGCCGTAAGAAATAAACAGACGTTATTTTCAGTTAATTATAAAACCCCAGTTTTATCTGTGTATTTATTTTTTTATTGCCGAAGCATTAGAATGGAGATAACTGTAATGTATTTGCAGATTTGCCGGCATCAATTGGTGATTTGATGGTCAGAAATATCCGTTTACTAGCTCCACCTACATGTAACCAGTAAACTCATTTCCATCCATCAAATCAGCAACTGATACCGGCAATCTTCAAATACAATATAGTAATCTCATAGAATTTTTGTTTGTATTACAGTAAACTTTTTTATTAAAAAAAAAACAATAATCAAAAGCAGTAATATTATTATTTACCAACTTTAAAACACTAAGAACTTTTATTTGAAACAAGCTAACCATATAAGGAATGAAACATTTGATGTTTAGTATTTACTATAATAAACTTGCACAAGCTTTCTCTTATAAATTATGAAGAATGATTAAGGTTCAGAGTTAGAAAAAAAAGTATGAATATTTATACAAGACCTGGCTGGTCCTTGTATAAATACACAGTATACAATTTTTACCTCCATGATTTTGAGAATTCAACTGCCTGTCTAGTTTTGCCCTCAAACAAGGTTCCATCCAATTTCATCAAGTCATTGGATTGTTGTCCATCAAAGTATCCACACAAACCTATTCAACAAAGCATTCAGTTTAACTCTCATTACATTTGAATACAAGCAGAGTATGTGTGCCTAATTACACACAAATATTAAACTGAACATGTCAATTACAGAGAAAAACCAGTACCTTTCTTATTTAAGATGAACCAATAATAACTGACTACAGTTAAACAGATATCAGTGAGATGGTATCTATCTCTGTGGGTTCCGTCGACCTTGAGGTTAAAGGTCATCAACCATGGTATGCGACACATCAATTTGATATTATATACCCACATACCAAATATCAAAAGCCTACCTCAAAAGATAAAAAAGTTATAGCCCGGACATGATTGGTTTCGGACAAATGGACCGACACACAGACTGATTACTATAGGGCGTCTGCCACAATATGGCAGGGCCCCAATAATATGATAACACAGAATTATTATAATTTATGTAATTAAAAATATATAAATTTTCTATTAAAGGCACTGAAATTTCAGCAATTTCATTATCAATTGAGCTACCTACTTGAAGTCTATCTGAGAACCCTGCAATCAGGATAATTTCATATAATGGTTAGTATACATAAACAAAAACAAAATATTGTATCCTTCCTTTTCTTTCCTCTATAGTTTAATTAATTGTTTTGTCAAAAACTAGGAAAAGGAAAACATTACCTTCTGTTTTTTCTAGATCTGCAGAAGAAGCAGAGACGTAAACATTTAGAAAACCTCTGTTACCATTGCTCTCTACTCTGACAAATGTACCAGTAGGGAAAGTTATCTACAATATACATCCAAAATACTGTTTTATATGAAAACTATACAAGGTTTATTGTTATATTCACATGTTTTGATAGCTTAACTACAATTTAACAAACTATACTGAAAAGTAAGCTGGAAGTTGCACAATTATGAATGAACTATGAACTAGATATCAGTGAGATGGTATCCATCTCTGTGGGCCCCGCTGACAATAGGTTGTGATTGGAAAATTGTACAAACATATCTACAAACTGATCACTAAAGGCATCCCCCACTTAGTGCCAGGGCCTTATATTAATGTTTTAAGTATAATTTTATCTTATTCATGGACAAAATCAAGTCAGCCATGATTAGGATGGAACTCCATCCATTCAATTTTGATGCCTTAAGTTCATTAACCTGGAAGTCATAATTTCCACAAAACAATCAAATGCATCATTATCTATCTAATAGTGAAGTATTACCATATAATTCATGCCATTCTTGAACTTAGTTATACTGGTTCCTGGGGTCAAGTCTCCGTTCAGATACAGTTGTGGTTTCAGAGGTTTCTTCTTGCCATTCTTCTTTGCTCCACACCTGTCAATAACGATGACATCATCTCCAGAACGAATGGCAACACCACAGTTGCAGGATGCTCTGTTTCTATTACAATCCCTAAGGTATGTTCGAACCTTGGTAAAAGATATATATTTTCATTTAAATTTGTTACTTCAATGGCTTCCTTGAATTTAAGCCAGAACAGTAATATGGCAATAATTTTACATTCAATCAATCTTCATTTCTATACTGTGGTACATAGGTACAAATATCACACAGTAATGCTGTTATATTTCAATTTGTTTTTGCCACAAACATGATTGTTTTTTTTTAAAATGATGGAACAACTGTTGTACTGAATGTTGGCACCAACACTCTGTTTTCATAGGTATTGGTATCCTGCATTACTCTGAAGAATGTTTAATTATAATTCCTGTTTATGTATTTCTTTAACATGTTACTTTAGTCTGTTCAAACCTTGATTAAACAAGTTACTATGCATTAATTCTCACTAATGATACCCTACTCCTTAACTTCAGAGAGGTCTAAACAAAATCCACAATATCACATGATTATATAAAGCTATTGACAAAATTTCTGTATTGTATCATTTATAATTGCTGAGAAAAATGTGACAAAATATTATGGAAAAACACAGACTGATAGAAAACAATAATCCACTATGGAAAGCGAGATATAATATAAATTTCCTTATTTTTAACTTTACATTAAACATTCAGATAATTTAGATTTATCTTTCAATCAGAGCTTGTTTCTTTTACATAAGCAATATATAATAATTGTCATACTGTATGAGTTAATCTGTAAAATAAATGTACCTAAATTTGTCATTGTGCAAAAAGATTACTATGCAACTAAAATAACAAAAGATCTATGTGCTGCTCAAATTAAAATTAATGTAATTTTTCCTTCATCATTTGGTAAGACATTTAAATATTGTATACTACCTCATATGGCATAGTTTTGTGTCTGTACATAATAAACTCTCCTTCCAAGAAATTGTCATAAGTTCTAAAAAAACAAAGTATCATATTTAGGCTATAAAAAGGAAACATTTTTCAGTTTTTAAGACACAAATTTCATTTCAATATGTATATATCAACTATATTTGTACTATTCAGGAGAAAATCACACAGCAATATTGTCATCATCATACTTGTTTATATGGGTATCAGAACTTCTAAATGTTTCACTTCATGCTTAACAAAAAAACATGAAGAAGTTATGGTGTTTAGATATTTATTTGGTTTTAATACAAATCAAGAAGGCATTAAATTCTATAGAGGACTCAATATCTCGCTATCAAAGTTATACAGGCAAACATTTTTAACTTGCTTGTCGTTTACTACGAAAATCATTATATTTTTACAGCATTACAGATAATTATGCTGAAAAGTTTTAATTTGTATGATATTATCATATTTTCTTGCTATAGTTTAATTCATGATTTTTTACTATCCAATCAGAACGCTATAAGTTATAATTAGCCAATGTGTAAACAAAGCTTCCGCCATCTTTGTCCCACAAGCAAACTATTTGTACAGTTGTGGGAACGGCATAATTTTCAATTGTTTTAAGAAAATGGTTCTTAGTTGTGAATGGGGTAAGTGTAATTCTGACGAAAGGTACCTAGATCCAATGCAAAGATACATATTTATACCATTTCCAAAGATTAAAAGAGATTTAGAGAAATGTCTACGCTTGAAAACATGTGAAAGTCCCAATGATCAGCTCAATATTAACAGAATAAATAAACAGAAAGCAGCTGCAATTCTTGTAGCAACCCTACTATGTGAGAAAAAAAAAAGATAACGTGATGGTGTACACGTCTTCAATTTCAAATGGATTTTATTAAAATTTTAAGTCTGTTAGTGAATCTACCCTAATTCAATTAGGATAATACAAGCCATGGGACAGGAACAATGGCTCTTTTTTTATGTGTTCCTGTGTAAAAACTATTGGATTTATATATAATTATATAATGGACTGAATTAATTGTTAATAAACATTACTTACATAACGTTACATGTAGTTCAGATAAATGTTCTTTTTTTTGAAATTTGAAGCTCGGGCAGTACTTTAAACACACAGAGAAAAATATATTTCTTTAGTAAACATCTGGGTTTTTTTATTATATTGATACATCTTTATCCAATTAATTAGCAGTTATCGATTTTTTCAGCGATCTGTAGATGTTTAGGAAATACTCTCCGACAGCGTATGTAAATACATGTGCACACAGACGGCCAGTTAAGACAGATTACATTTATAAAATTTAACCACAATTTCGGAATAAAAATCTTACCCAGCTTTACATGTGCAATAGGATTCAGAAAGGTTCAGTTCATGTCCATTTTCAATATGAAGACTGAGGCGATTAACTTTTACTCATAGATCGCCAGCATCTTGCATTGATCAACAGCAATGCGGACGGTACAATTTATTTAAGATATTCTGTTAGTGTGAATATAACCCTGGGTGAAATAATTCAAGGGTTTTTGGATAAGAAATAACTTTCTGGTAGGTACGAAATATTTATATTTTCGGTAATTTTGTGAAGACAATCTGTAGTAATATTGGTATCACGATGATGCTGAGTCGCCATTTTGAAAGAAGCTTGTGGCGCATAGAAACAATAACTAAGGACTCTGGGCTTATCTTCTTATCTCGGAACCATGAATTATATGGAATTATTAAGAAAGAATTAATTCTTTACAACAATTTTCTCCTTGTTAGATGTTCATCCTATTTACCTAACAGAAACCCATATGCAATGTAAGTATTAACTTCGGGCTTTTCCAAAAAAAATATGTACGGGGGGGGGGGGGGATATAATCACATAATTCTGAATATTGTGATAGGCCGTTAGTATTTAACCAATGGCAAACATCATCAACACTCAATTCTTCATTTTTGCTTTATCTGCCATGTGGTTGCATTTTCGGTTTACTCGGGCTTTTACAACATCTGTTAAATGAGGGAGCAGAGCAATATAGAAAATCGGCAACCAGTCCCATTCTGAACTTTTGGGAATAAACCATTTAAAAGTTTATGATGATCGGTTATACATACATTCCGAAAAAATTGTCAGTCAAAAATGGCGAGGATGTTGCCAAAAGCTCAGTGTTTGGCGAAATAGAAACAGAAAAACAGACAACCGTGATTATTTTTTTAAAAACCCCTGCTTTTCGACCCCCCTGTACATTTTTTCCTGGAAAAGCCCTTAATGCTTCTGACAATAGAATGTCTTTGCCATAATCTGACTATCAAACTAGTAGAAGCAGTAAAATATTACCTATGATCAAATGTAGTCATGTGGGGGTCTCCTGTAGACTCACAGATAGCTGTCTTGTCTCTATCAATGACCTCAACCTAAGAATGTCAATGTTACCACACTGATATCATAGAATAAAGCTACTGACAATTATATTACATGTACGTGTACAAATGAATCATGTCATGGAGTTATCCATTATTACTATAAACCTTTTTTTTAAAAATTTAGTTAAATTGAACTGAATTTGGACAAAATGTCTGCAGACAGAAATCTATGCATAAACAGTATATATTTGCAATAAACATAATAAATTGTTAATATGCTAACTTTTAGTACACCTCTATATTTTCTGCAAAGAAAATGTGTTATGTTTCTTTAAGGTTTTATTATATGTCAGAAATTTTACATATGTATCACGTCATACCACTTTTATTAGGAAGGAAAGCCAAAGTACTAAGTGAGAACCTAAGACCTTAGTAAAGAAAACATGCAAAATTCTGGGTTAGAGTCGAGTATATCTTGTACGAAGTCTCAAACTCATGATCCAGTGTTGACTACGTAGACCACTCAGCCACCTAATTCACAAAAGAAAATGTATGTTTAATGATAAAATTAAAAACAAAAACCATTTTCCAAAATTGTTAATCTGCTAAAATGGTGGCCAGAATATGATAGAAAAAATTGCTAAAAGCATAGTTCAGTATATAAAACCTAATCCAAATTTTACCTCAACTGAAGAATATGTTGTTTTATATATGACAATACTGGTACTTGTCACCACAGAAATTGTAACATCAACATGTAACTTCTTGTCTTTGTCTTTTAGTCCATCTGCTACAGCTCTGACATATACACACATGTCATCCTGCCAATTTGTTTCTGTGATTGTCACACGACATGGTGATGACACTGATTCAGCTATAAACATTGCCTGAGGTATTTGATTACCATCAGAACAGGTCTGGTAAGCGTAATAATCTGTGAATGCATATCCAATTTGAAGGGTGCAGTTATCAGAATTGTTACAGAATGTGCTTGGAGGAACCACAGATCTAACATTTATACATTCATTGCCTATGCCTTCATACACTTTTATCTTCTCTGTTAGAATCTACAATACAAATTAACATACATCAATAAGATCAGAAACCACACTAGAGTTTCTAAAGAACAAAATACTGAAATGGTGTAATAACAGAATAACTAAACTTTTGTTTATACTTAAGAATAAATGTTAATTTGTGTTCAGTTTTATATACAGTTTTTCTTTGTTTAGTACCAGCTTTTTACCATAGGAGAACTTGGCATTATATTTGGCCATCAATATAATACTGTACTGTTTTATATATATTAAAAACCTGGCAGCTAAAATTACAAGGCAAACTCCTTAAAGTATGTCGCTCACCTGGACAAGTAGTTTAATACCATTACTTTTCCTTTCTGGACCTTGAGTGCTGTTGCAGTTGTCATAGTAACATGCTGAGACAGCACAGCGAACCTAGAATGACAAATAATAAAAATACACATAATAATGGGTACTATAAATTTATATGTAAAAAAACATCTTTCAGATTTATCTCATTTGATAAAGAAAATCCTTACATGGTCTAAATTACTTCAGGTAAGAAGAACTGAAGTTTCACATGGTCTAAAATTACTTCAGATAAGAAGAACCGAAGTCCCACATTGTCTAAAATAACTTCAAGTATGAAGAAATGGTGTCTGACATGATCTAAAATTACTAGGGATAATAAGAAATGAAGTTTCACATGGTCTAAATTACTTCATGTGAGAAAAAACTGGTCTCAAATGGTCTTAAATTACATCAGGTAATAATAACTGAAGTTTCACATGGTCTAAAGTTACTGAAATTAAAAAGAAACAAATTATTTGCTGAAATATGAATTAAAAACAACAAAACTAACCTCACTTCCATATGTGACGTGACCCAAATCTTTCTTTGTAAGCACACTTGTGTATGTCATGTTGTCCATATTAACTGTTCTTATGACATCGTCCTTCACATACCATTTAACAGTGTATCTGTACATGATGTTGTTTATAATGGTCAGTGGTTCAAACTTACACTGGAACGAGAAGGAGCCATTGGTGGACACTTGTTGCAGCACTGGATCCTTTTCCATGGTAGGCAGAGCTATAAATATGAAAACAATAATCTGAGACACACAGGGATTTACTAATTTCTATATACTTGCAACATGCACTGTTTATATTGTTGCAGGGGTTATTATGATAGAATAATTAATGAGAAGTATAATCACATTTCTTATTAAATTATCTAACAAAAAGTAAACAGGAATTGTTCTTAAAGCTATAAAAGTAAAATACTTTTTATTGTACAAGTATCAGTGTGACAGAACTTCTAGTCATGTGCTGAGATCTTACCATAAGGTACATTTACTTCCTGCACTACTTCCTCAGAGGCAAGGACTGAAGTAAAACCATCAATTTCCATTTTACAATAATGCATTCCCTTGTATGATCGTCCGACGTAGAACTTTTTCTTCAGTTCTTTCTGACCTTCCCTTTTCTTGTGTTTCTTTGAACTATTCTTCTTCTTTTTATTTTTGTAGAAAGACAAACCATTCTGTTTACTCCAAGACATTTTTGCACCAAAATATTCATTTATTTCGAGTTCATCTGTGTCTACTGTCCATTCAAATTTAGCCGTACTAACACGACTGTACAATCTTCCTCGAGAATACCACATGGCAATTCCATAATTTTCAGCATCTTCACCACCAGTGCTTATAATGTAACAGTTCTCCTTTTTCTCTTTGATTTTTAGGTTGAAGGATATGGTAAATCCCAAAGAACATTTTTCTACATCTCCTAGACATCCATCTGTCAAATCTCCAAAGTCTAAAGCCTGGTCTACCCCATTCAACACAATAGCCTTATCACCATTAGGAACAGGAACCAGCTCTGGTGTTCCAACTAATGTAATTTTTATGTTTATGTTAATGGAAATCAGTATACTACCAGTGATTTTCTCAAATCCATAGTAGACTGGTACAATATCTTTTACTGTAAAAGAATAATTAAAAGTATTACCAAGTGAAGAAAGTTGTCAGATGGGGATAGCAAACCAATATTCTAAAAGAAAAAGCCAAATAGAAATTACTTTTGGCTTTTTGTATGAAAACATATGTAATAACATAGAAAGAAACTTTAAATATAACAAAAACAAAAACTACTATATGGGCTGTGAACAAGATGCTTGTTGTAAATATTTTTATGCATTTTAGACCATAATACTTTGTAGTTTTATATATGAATGCAGGATACACTCGGCCTCTGAGGCAGAGTGGTTAAGGTAGTTAATCAACTACTATTGATCAAGGTTTGAGTCTCAATGAGAGCAGTGCTGACTCCAATCTTAATTGACAAGGATTGACAAGTTTCCTTCCAAAGGCCTGGATACTCCCTCCCCCAATAAAACCTGGAGGCCATGATATAGCTGAAAAAATTCTGAAAGTGGCATTGAATACATAAAGAAGTAATGCAAAGCTATAAATGTCACCTTATTGAAATATATTACTCTTATATTGAGTCAAACAGTACATCTCTCTTTACCTAAATATCTCATCCTAAGCTGATAAGCAGTAACCACTCATTTTTACCATGTCAGTTTACCTCCAATTACTATTGATTTGTTAATATTAAAGGGATACTGATTTCATGGGGACTAAAAAAGCTATAAACATTTTCTTAACAATAATATTTGTCCTAAAAAATAAATGAGTCTATAGTATGCCATGATAAACTTATTAGAGAAACTAATATATATACCGTACCTATTAGAGAACTCCATGATGTTGTTGACCTTGTGTGATTACAAAATTGATTTTTATCTGTAGGATTCAAGGCACCATCTTCATAGCATGTATTATTAATAAAGCAGATATCACCCTTTAAAGATAGAAAAGCATGCTAAGAATGATAAAAAATGCTGACAAAAATATCTAAATCTCTGATGTTCAAACTTTATCTGTGTTTAAAATGGTCCCTAAAAACATGTTGAAATAATATTGTAAGGCTTTCTGAAGTTGAAACCAATTTTGTTTGCTAGTGAAATAAAGTATTTCCTGTTCAATTACTGCCATTTGTTAACACAATAAAGTGTTCATGTGTACACAAAACAAAAAGCTATTATTAGTTATCAGCATTTTTTTCAGTTCTGACAGTACTAAAATAATGTGTTTTCATCCAAATACTAAACAGTTTTTAACTAATTAAAGATGATAAATATCTAAATATTATGAACTGTGTTTATCAACACTCTGCATTAAAATCTTGTGTTCCATCACCATATAATCAATGTGCTGTTCTACACTACTGATTATATTTTTTATATCCATCAAGCTTGACAATGAATAAAATATACATTTTAAAAGTATTGGGAAAAATTTTTAAATTGTTGGGACCAATTGGCAAAGACTTAGGACGAATTGGCTGGGACCAATTTGCATTTGGGACCAATTGACCAGACACCGTGACAATTCATAGTGTATATTTATAAATAAACTTGAATAAATACATGGGTGAAAGTGAAATTTGGTCAAAATCCTTAAAATTTTGGCCAAGGGTTTTAGGGGCCGCCTAGGCTAAGTCCTGGTAGGGGTCCAATGGGCAAAGCCCCTCGGAAAAATATGGTATTTGAGGATTTTTGAGTACTTCAGGACACTACTCTGCCGCCTCAGCTCCAGAACCATCGTTTTCATTAAGAAAGCGCATGCTGGCATGTCATAATAAGATTGAATTACCTGCTTTTAACAAAGTCGTAAATTTTACCAAACGAATTTATAACTAAATATTAATCCACCACTAAATCAGTCATTGAAATCGATATTTCTAATAGATTTATCAATTTTTCTATTTTACAAGACCAATTTTTAGACCTCAACCCCCCCTCTCCCCCACTTTAACGGATTTGCATGAATCACAAAAATGGCCCAAGAGCAACCCAAAAAACCGGAATCAGGAAAAATCCAGAAAACTTTCACCCATGTAAATAGTCACTTTTTAGGATAATGTAACAAACCCACCATGTAGTTTTACAATTTATGTTATACAATTTATATTAAAGTACAAAATAAAAATAAAAAATAAAAATTGCTACAGCAAGTCTAATATTCTGTAACATTTCTTGAGTTTTAGACATGCAACTTACCCTATTCTGACAGGTCAAGCCAGTACAATCCTGACAAGCAGATGTATAGAGGACAATTGTGACACTATTACTCTTGGTAATGCCATCATTGCTTATGGTTAAGCCATATGATCCGAGCTCTGACAACATCAAAGGACATTTTACTTGTGAGGCAAGGTATTCACCTGCATAGTTAACTGTTGTCTGAAAAAGCAAAAGCACTATTATTAACCAAATTTTTTTTTTCCTGGCAATAATTTTGTTTTTGTATTGAATAAATACTAAAATGTATAAAATATTTTATTTAAAAAACAAACAACTCGCCTTTGTCGGCAAATTTGTTGAAATAGGTTTTAATTAATTAATATATGAGCCAATAAAGTACTATCAAATCCGAATAGAGGTCAGTGATTTAAACCAGACAATAACAGTAAACATTTTTATTTTAAGGAAACCATCAATACGTACTGAAAACAAGATTTATATCTTGAAATGCAATAAAGAAGCAGAATTTTATTTATCCAATGTGACAGGAAACTAATTGAAATATATAAACCGATTTCGATTCCAGTTCGCTCATGAACAATTTACCGACATCTCAAGCCCCGGTGTCTCGAACCCCCAATTTCTCAAACAATTTTTATCGGCCCCTTCAAGTTCCAACCATTGAAGTTCCACTGTATATTTTCCTCAATTTGTTTACCCATAATGTTATTATAATAATAGAAACATTTTTATCAGACATATTTTTAAGATGTAATACTTTTTCCTCCTAACATATACTATATATAAAAATATTTGCCAAATTTATACAGATAGGGTTTTTTTTAACTTCACCTTCTACCAAGACAATACAAAAACATTTCTATATTTGTAGCTCAATTAGCTCAATATAGCTATTTAGGTAAACACAGAACTAATGGATTTAATTTACTTAACAAAAAAAAGGAATAAATGCCAGCTCCCTACCTGATCATCCGTATCAGTTATGGCCCTTTTGCTGATTATCATGTTATCATTCTGTTTAGAATAAACCCTGTATTTTTATTGCATTGAAAACATCCTATCATTCTATTTAATACAAACCCCATTTTGTATCACATAATGACATGTGAGAGTCTTTTGATCTAAGAAGTTAACACCTAAGATCAGGAATGATGTACAGGTGCTTAAATACACATCACAGATGGCACCCCCAAAAATACTAGATATGATTGGAGGATCACTTAGTTTGACATCACAGGCTGCTCCTGTGTAGCCAGATATGCAAGTACATTTACCTAAAATAAACAATTCATTTGAATTAAATTTTACATGATACATTTAAATCCATGTATTATACCAATACCAGAACACTAGAACTATTCCTCTTTGCACAGATCATTATTATTTTTTTTAATTTTTCTATATGCCATCAGAATGTTGATTTGTTATCATGTATAGAGAAATGGTATAATGTGGTCTTAATAATTTCTAAAATTGACCAATGAATTTAGGATCATATTAAAAATAATTTTGGAAATTCAGTTAGATGTCACTTGAAATAGATGCTATCTTGATCCATTTCACATATGTTGTGCACATTTTAAAATATGTTGTCTTCCAATTTATCCAATTTCAAAATTTATCAATCTTTATTTTCTACCCTGTTGTGAGTGTTTATAACCTATTACCTAAAGTGGTTTTTTTTTATGCGTGTGATAGTAATTCTTGTGGATGTCATGGTTATAAACAAACCATGAATTAACAATACTCGACACAATACCCTATTTCCTAGTTGCTCTAAAAAGGCAATGATATAAAACCAAGAATGCAATATCCTAAAAGACAGCAAGTTTTGCCCAAACCACAAAACATATACCCATTTAATTAAAACAAAATTATATCTGACTGCATATTTATGCTAACATGTGATACACCCATTTAACATAAAGGTTTACAAACTTGACATCTAACATGGACGTACTTATCCCTGACCAGTTATGCTAACCCATTATACACCTAATTACTACAACTTATTTAGAAAAATCATTTGCAGTAAGTTTTAAAAAAATAATTTATTATAATTTAATTTATGATATAATTGCATTTAATTGCTAGTTAAAGTCTTCTTCAAATAAGTTGGATAGTGATCCTGAGTGCTTTCTTCAGATTTGGTCATAACGCTGTTTTTTCATTTAACAAACATGATCGATACTTACTATCTGAACAATTTCCATGACCATTACAATCATCAGGGCAAAGGTTGTTTACAAACTCAGGGAAGATAATAACATCAGGTTGTTCAGTAATCAGTGTTGTGTTCTGTTCTACAGATATTATACACTGCTGTAGAATATGACTGTTTGAATGAGTCAACCAATCAAAGTTTCCACTTATCTGCAGAAAAAAATCATATTAAGTTAAAAAATTTACCTGTACTTTAAAATTTAACTATATGACCAACATAAAAGAGAAAATTTAAATGAAATGATGCATTAATTTAACATTATGGTATTAGTTTCAAGTGCCACATATGATAGTAGATGAAAACATTCTCCTTTCTTACCAAACTACAGTGACGTGCAAAAAGTATTCGGTCACAATGGCGGTCTTGTTTATGTTGCAAAGTGAAAGTCGATTTAAACGTCCTTGTCCTCTGACATAAAACACATGTGACTTATGTATTTTAAGAACTTCCTTGTCACGTGATAAGGCATAAAAATACAAAATTTCTGTCGTCTGCTAATTGAAAGGTCTGAAAAAAACACAAACAAAAGATGGGGCGGAAGAGTCAGGAATTGTCAAACGATGTTAAGAAAATGATTGTTGAGCTATTCCAGAAAGGATTTTCACGACGAAAAATAGGAGAAGTCTTAAATATTCCAAAATCTACTGTTATCGATACTGTTCGTAAGTTTTTGACTAGCGGTTCTGTAGAAAATAAGCCTAGAAGTGGCAGACCGGCTTTGGTGAAAGAACGGGCGTATCGGGAGTTGGAGAGAATAGTAAAAACAAACCGAAGGGCTTCTCTTAGTGATATAACGTTGAAATTTAATGAACAAAACCCCGACCCTGTTACTAAAAGATGCATTCAACATCATTTACACAAACACGGATACAATAGATGTGTATGCAAGAAGAAAGTTGTGGTCCGAGAGGTGAACAGACGGAAACGGTTGTCTTGGTGCAAGGAAAAGCGGCATTGGACAGTTCAGCGTCACTGGAATCGAGTAATTTTTTCAGATGAGAGCAAAATAGTTATTGGACAAGATCTTTGTGTTCACATCTGGAAAAAGCGTGATGAAGGTTGGAGACCAGACCTTGTTGAACAACACTCAGCCAAGCCGAAGTACGAGGTTATGATCTGGGGCTGCATTTGTTGGCACGAGTCGGCACGATAACTGCAGTAAACAGGAATATTAATGCAGCTAAGTATATTTCTATTCTTGATGTTAATCTCTGGCCTGTTATCGCTCGTCATTTTTCTGCTGGTGGATATTATTTTCAAGATGACAATGCGCCAGTCCACCGCGCTAGGGTAACCCAAGAATACATCGCTGCAAACTGGATAAATGGTATGAGCTGGCCAGCTCAGTCGCCAGACATTAACATTATTAAGAATGTGTGGCTCTATGTCAAAAAGAAGCTTCAAACACGTGTTAATTTGATAAAATCCAAAAACGACCTGTTCCGAGAAATTGAAACAATCTGGATGAACATCACACCTGCCTACGTCCAAAGTCTTTACATGTCGATTCCTAGGAGGATCTTAAATGTAATTAAACTTAAAGGACACCTGACAAAGTACTGCAGGTAGGCAAATTAAATACTTTACACAAAACATAACACTTTTTGATATTTTAGCCATTTAATTTTCTACTTTCACTTTCACGTTTTTTAACGGCAGCCATTGTGACAGAATACTTTTTGCACGTCACTGTATCTACATGTATGATCAAAATTATTAACTTTTTATGCATGATTTATACTTCAAACTGCAGAAAATTGCTGAAAATGGAGTTTAGCTCTATTGAACAACATCACACTGTGGTCAATAATATAGATAATGTAAACTGATTTTTGTTAAATTGTTTATCAAAGGCAGAAAAATATTTTTTGAACAATAAACATGTAGAAAAGTAATTGACATTTATTATTCAATTCAAAATAAGTAAAATTTATTTATGATTATTTTAGAGCAAGATTTTATATTAAAGTAATCACCTAAAACAGTCACCAATAATCTAACTTGATGATTATTGTTAAACTGAAATAGAGAGTTACCTGTACATCTAAGACAGCACTTTCAATTGTGGCTTCAAAGTCTACTCCATACACATTTTTACATGAACTGCCTGCTGTAGAGGTCATCAGGTAGTTAGTGACATACTGGACTGCATACTGATATGTGATATTAATTTGTGTCCATTCTAACAACTGTCAAAATACAATTATTATATTGTTTGTATTATAGTCCAACATAATATTCTTTCATCAATAAAATGTGACCTATCAAATGTCTATGTAAATCATGTTTTCCATGGGTATTTTGTGTTATTATGAATAAATCTTTCCTGTGAATTTAATTTTTAAATTATTGAATAAGATCTATTCTCCCAACAGGTCATTAGAGCTTGTGTTCTATCGTTACGGTATAAAGTTTTACTTGCATATTTTATTATAAATTATTAACTTATAGTATATATTTTTCATATGAAGTAATTTCGGATGATTTCATTCATTTTTTTTCCAAAATGACATCAGCGTGTAACAGTTAACTGTTTCACTCCTTCCATGCCCGAGAACGATGTGCAGTGTCAAGCGCACAGACTACCATCTCATTCATGTGATTTGAAGATTGTCACTCATAATTGACGAATGCGAACCTGAAAGATTTTGAAACTATTGTTTTATGGTGCTAGAGATAATTTGGGGTAAATTTCTTATGCTATGAATTTATTTGTTCAGTTGAGGATTTGATCAACCAATGGCATCCAAAAGTTTAAACATGGCCAGCCATGATCCTTTAATGTGATCACTCTCTCTGTAAATTCTATAAGTTAATAAAGCAGTTATTTAATGTCTGTTCATGGGCAGTCAAACTATTATGCCCTGTGTTCAGGTAACAGCAAACCAACAGTTTTTCTATGGATGGCCCAAAGTTCACTATTACTAATGTATGCAAGAACTTACACTAAAAGTATAATTTGCATCAAATACAAATGGAGTTGGCTGAACAGTGGATACACAATCTGTTTCTTCTACTGGCAATTCATCTGTGATATCCAGAGCTGTTATAAGAGTAACAAAAAACTTTAACATATTATGATAAATATGGTAATTTAAACTTTCTATGGATTGTTGTAAATGCTGCCTCTACAAACTAAATCATCACAAATTTGAATCTATGACACAAACGTTTAAAACTAACTTTGACTTTTTCTAGACTGGCATATAAGTTGTTAACATGACAATGTCTTTGACACAACAAGAACACTGCTGACTGAATAGTATTATTTAAACAATATTGAGGTATTTAATATAAATAATGAAATAAAGTTTTCCTTTTATGTGTGAAATGTAAATACAAGAACTGAACACATTTTTTGGTAGTTTCATTAGCTTGTTACAGCACTAGCAAATCTGACGGTTAACATGTTTATGCATTATGGAAACTAGAAAATCTGCTACATGTATCATCTTTATGTTTAAACCAATGAAACTACAAAAGGATGCATTCAGTTATTAAGCAATTTAATCAAGCAGTTATGATTGAAATGCCTAGATGTGATATATAGGTATTTATTTACCCCTTTTTTTGTTGACTCTTGCACAGGAAGTGATATCACGGTTATTAGAACAAACAGGAGATTTTCCATAATTGCATTCACAATAAACACCAACACCAACAGCTGCCGCTTTGTCGATGGTACCACAGAATCCATAAAATAAAGACTCTTCTAAAGTTACACTAAATATATACACAAAAGTATTAATACATAACAACATCTTATTGAAAAACCCCCAAAGTTAATTGATTTTTAACAGAAGCATTTTTCAAACAGTGAGTAAAAAACGGCAACACACAAAAATATAAGTCAGTGTCGATTCCCTTACTGACCCATTTGTTAAGGTTCTATGAACATTACTTACAAGACTTTATTTATGAAAATTTTTTTATAAAAAATATACACATTATAATGATCCCATATCACAGTGTTCAAAATTCCCTGTTGTCTAAAGGTCAATGCCAACCTAGATTGAACACGGATAACAAACAGTTTTATACCACTCGTCCAATCCATGACCACCAAGTTTTAGGTGGCCATTATGCCTTGTCACCACTCACCATAAACAAAATCGTAGAGTTTTTATTTTTACAATATCAGTATCTGTCTATTTATCATAATGTAACATAATCCCCAAAACTCCTACACTGTAGTACTGGTTCAGATTTTACTTGAATTAAACACTTCAAACAAGCCAAGATCTCGCGAAACTTTAATTGTGTTCACAGGGAAAGAATATTTTATAATAATCATCATGATTTTAGGAGGTATCAGTATACAGGCAATTACATTAAAACAAAATATTATTACCGCCAACTTCTGGAAAATTCATTTGGTTGCCTTCCACTGAAATTTAGGACAGTTCCATCTGGCTTGGTTAAATCGTTTTTATTATTGCCATCAAAATTACCACATAACCCTAAACAAATTCAAAATGTACATTAAAAGGTGGGTTTTGTTATAACTGAAGGCTACTTTCACATTTTTTAATATGATATAAATACCAATATGTATTTTGAGAACAAGATTCATATGGCATTCAGTACTATAGCTGCTCTGGTTGACATATATATATACATATGCATAGGCAAAAACAAGGACTATATACTTATGAACCATACCAGAAATAATTCACCAATGGTATCATTTCAGCAAAATTATGTGAGACAACATATAAATTTATATTAAAAGGAATAAAGAAATAATGATAAAAATAACAGTTACAAATATATTTCCATAAATAAACTAATTAAATTAAAAATAAAATGGCCAGAATATATATATGTGTAGACACAACATTACCTAAATTTTTTTTATTACCTTCAACACTGTTGAAATCGGATGGTCCTGATTGAACCCATAACTGTAAAAATCTCTTTCTCTTTTCAATCTTCACTGATGCTCCATTTGGTAGGTTTACCTAAAATAACAATTGATTTTGGTTAACATATTCTATGATTATTAGTACTATTTATAGGGTATTTCCCCACAGCAGATCCCATATTTATTAGTTATTTCCCACAGCAGATCCTATATATATATATATGAAAAAATACTTTAAGCATTTAGAGTTAAACGCCACTGATGAGTCTTAAGTAGACGAAACGCGCGTCTGGCGTAATGAATTTGTCACCTTGATCATTTTGATTACATCTTGTTGGAATATTTGAGCAAAGCCAAGTAACAGCACGGCACGTCCCCGGTTAGCGGACTGAGAAGCAACTATAAAAAAGTTTTGGGTTCATTTCAAATGAGAAAGTTTAAGATGAATACGTTATGATTGTTTACGTTATTTATTGATATTGACACTCAATGACTAAGGCCATTCGTTGGTCAGTCTGTGTCCAATTTATGACAAGAAACACCGTCATTTGTATCGTTGCATAATCTTCTAGACTTGCATATTATTATTTTTTGTTTATGCTGCATCGTCATGTTTGTCGATCCGATACTTAATAAGCTTGCTGGTTGGTAGACTCTTTAGACTTTTATATATATATATATATATATTAGGTATTTCCTACAGCAGATCCCATATTTATAAGGTATTTCCCACAGCAGATCCCATATTTATTAAAAATAAATATAAGTATTTCCCACAGCAGATCCCACAATTATTATGTATTTCCCACAGCAGATCCCATGTTTATTATGTATTTCCCACAGCAGATTTAGAAGGTATTTCCCGCAGCAGTTTCCATATTTATTATATACTTCACATAGAAGACTACACTAAAGGGTGTGACACCAACTTTTTTATTGTTAAACCAACAGCATAGGTAATTTTAGAATTTACTAGACCTGACCTAATTTTAACTAGACCACATACAAAGAGGTCGAACATAATAAAGATTTTGTACTTGGGTTAGTGTGAGTGAGGTCAATGACATTAAAAAGGTTTTTTTAATTTGTTATCTTTGTTTGTGTATCCAGTTATTCAGCACAAGTAATACATATCTTCCACTTTTGACATTAGTATCAAAAATATATTTATTATAACCATGGACTAATTGTGCTAATATTACATTTTCAGACAGTTTATTTTGCATCTTTAAATATTATAAAAATCTAAATTGAAAGAGATGATCTTGAACTTTGATCAATCTGGAGTAGGGTATATCATTGACAGTTAGATTTTGTTTATTGTCAATACTTAGCTTTTTCATCACTGTTGTTATATTTTATAATGATTATGGGTCAGAAAATGTTAATTAAATTTATTAGTCTAGACTGGTCAGTCTCCACACTGTGTAGATCTTTCTCATGACCATCTGGGAATTGTAAGGAACATCAAAGAGTTAGAAATCAATTAATCAGGTCTCTAATTTTTATTGTTATTTTGATAACTGCTGACCAGAGTAACTGTAAAGTTCATTTAGATTTCAAGATAAACATTATCTGACATTAAAATATGTTTATAGTCCAGTCTTAAGGTTCTTGTTAGAGAGATAGCTATTGGTAATTTAAGAATTTTTAATTCAATGATGATTTGGGAGGAGTTTGTAGTTAAAATAAATGTATCTGTTTTGCATGAAGACAGTAGTAGAAAAAGTCAGAGCTATTGAAGAACATGTATTAAGTGTAGAATACGATAGTTATATTAATTGTTTGATGTCATAGTTAATGGATTTAATAAACATAAGTTAGTACAACGGATTATTTAATTAATTAATTAAAGTTGAACGCCCAGATTTAAAGATGAACAATCAAGTTGTTCCCTGTTGTTCACACTGTTAAAGGGTTCCAATTGCTTCATGTATTACAATAATTCATTCCTCTATTGATTTATTGTGCCAATGAATGCTGTCACCACACAAACAAATGTGGTTTACATAAAACAAATTCATGCTGACTAAAATTTCGCAACTGAACTTAAACTTAGGTTGTAATACTATCTTTTACAATAAATATATTAAAAAATAAAATGTTTCTTTCAGCAGTACATAGTTTTTTTGCACTGATATTTACATTAATGTCAAAGGATCATGAACACACTGTAGTACTGGGTTGGAAAACACAATTGAAAGATGCGGGGTTTGTTTATTTGTAAATTGAGTATCTGACCAATCAAATCTAATAATAATGTATTCTCGGGAAGTTTTTACATTATCCCATCAAATAATATAAATGAAAACATGGAAAAATGCACCATCATATTAAATCTGTAGTAAACACCTTGATAAGCTCGCAGATATTTATTTTCTATTCCTGATGAAAATTTGCCAGAAATAATGACTAATAATTTTATTATCAGTGGGACCAGTTGGGCCACCTACTGGGCATGTATACTAGTCCGAACCATATATTTACCAGACAATTTTCGTTCTGTTGTGACTTAATGTTGAACCCTGCACTGACTGATAAGTTTCACATCAATATAAATGTACTAGCAAATCACTGGGCCAATGTACTTCCAGTAAAATAGAAATACAACACCATCATTACCACTTGTTACGTTAGGTTCAATTTATTTTAGTACAGTTTTCAGGAGATATCTCCCCTCTTATAAGAGTTATCTCCCATTAATCACAAGTTTTCTCATTTTAAAGCAGGTATTGTCTACGGTTTGAGTATCAACTAGTTTATGTTTTAAATAAACAAACAGTAAATGTTTTTGACAAGTTTACAAGTGAAAATACAAAATAAAGCAAAAAACAGCAAAAACTTTTCTTAAACTTACCCTGAAGTATTTTCCTTTGTTTTCTTGTTCAACTGTAAACCCAGCAGTAAGATCTCCATTTTTATAAATCTTTTGCATCAATGGCCTTTCATTTCCAGAGAATTCATAATCAGGGCCACAGACATCAAACACAATAACATCATCTTCTGCACGAACTGCTACAGCACAATTACAAGATGCTTTCCCGTTTTTGTCACATTTTCTATAGAAAGATCTCACCTGGAAATTTCAGTGTATTTTCATTAACTATACAAATTACAATGTTTGAATTAAGTTTAAAACCCCTTTCTGCAATTTACAAATATTTTACCCTTTTTTTATTGGGGATGGCAACTAAAATACCCTGAAAAAACCCTTGACCTTCGGTAGGAAACTGGCAATCCTTGTCAATTAAGATTGGAGTCGAGCATACCCTACCCACAGTTAGACTGGAACTAGCTGATGACAGGCACATGATAAATAGAAGACTAACTACCTTAATCACTGAACCACCATGGCCCTCCAAACCAGATCTGTTATAAGTTTTAGCCCCAGATGAAAAGTTTGGACTTTTGAATTACAAAAATAATCAATTATAATAATAAACATGCTTTTTTAGGTATTACAAATAATAATTGCAGTGATAATTATTTATTGTAATATGACATGAAATAAAGCTAGTACTTGCAATCTCTTCAAATGTAAAACTAAAAAAAAAAACAATTCAAACCTACCTCATACAATGCAGACTTGTGGCGATATAATATAAATTCTCCTTCCAAAAAGTTATCATATTTTCTGTAAAAAAAATAATACACAAGAATAATGATATATTCAATATATTATTACATAAATAGAATTTTACATGTTTTTGATTGGTTTAAAAACAACTTTCAGGTCATGATAAATTGGAACAGTACTAAAATTAAATACAATGTTTGTAACCTGCATGATTCCGCTGCATAGTAGTCAAGTGGAATCCGATATCGACCTGGTTTGTATGTTTCAGCCAATCAGAAAAGCCGTCTAAATTCATTCGTCCAATCAAATCGATTGTATTAATGGTACACAATTCATTGACGTCTGCTAGACATACATTGTGTGTGTCAACAACAAATGGGAGAAACGACGGTTCTGGGATATAATTGATTCATTTGTACTCTTCTCAATATCTGAAACTGGAATTTCATGATTATCATCATATTGATATCAAAATGCAGTATTAAATAAAAAATATTAAGCTTAACTAGCATTAAAACAATTACAAAAGTAAGCAGGTGCTCCAGTAGAAAAGGCATCCTCAGTTTTTCTGATCAAGAGAGATGGTGGTTTTATTCATGTAATAAAACAATTAATTACTTTAATATACGGTAGCTATCAGGATTTATCCGCCTAGCGGCTCAGTGAAAATTACATTTTCTCTGGCTGATAAATCCTGATAGCGCCCTATATCAAAGTAATTAATTGTATAATATAATATAAATAGTGAACAATATTGAATATAGAACTATAATTAGGAATTTAATTGATCATAACATAGCATATTGCTTTTGCCACCAATAATCAATAACCCACAATTTCTATGACAACGCTATCAAAAAAAATTTAAGCTTTTTCCCAAAAGAGAAGACTTTGTTCTTTTTCGAGTCCTAATAAACTGGACGGAACATGTAATAACATTAATACAAAAAAAAAAAAATAAATAAATAAACAAAACAACAAAACAATAATAAAAACAAAACCAAACAAAAAAAGGAATAAAAACAATTGACCATACCTTCCATCAAAAGTAGTCATGTGAGGGTCATTTATAGAACTACATGTAGACTGTTTATCCATATCTTTAATTATCAAATCAATACGTCCTACATCATACTGGTATGTCACATAATTCTGAGTAACAATAACAGATATCTGAAGTGACCGTTTCTTATCTCCATCAGCTATACCATCTATTCTAGCCTTCATGTAAAATTTGAATTCATTTGTCCAATCTGTTGTTGAGACTTCTGTTCTACATGTTTCTCCTGATGAATTTCCTTTCTGGAAAAACACCACTTGTGAAAGATCGGTTCCATCAGAACATTTCAGTTCTTTGGCAGGTCTAACAGAAACTTTCAATTCTACTTTACAATAGTCCCTTTCATATTTCTCACAAAACAATCTTGGTGGAACAAAACTTGACAGAGTCAACTCCGTTGGGTCTTGACCTTCATAAAGTGTTATTTCATCAGTTGTAGGTATCTGTAATAATCAAAAATTGTTTGAGTATCAAGAAAATATAATAACTTTTGGGTCAAATAATGTGTGATTTTGTTTTGCGATTTAAGTTTATAAACAATTATAACTACTGCTGCTGAATCAATCTCAGTCTGTGTTTTAGAAGTAAAATTGACCTTTGGAACAAAAAGAAGATTATATGATTGAGAATTGCAGAAAGAATAGGTTAACCACAACATATGTCTGTTTTAACCATTCTGGCACTTTTAACTAGGGTGTTATTTTGTCAGCTTAGAGGATTTTTTAAGCTGTATCAAGGTGAATAGGTAAACTGTTATACGAATCTAGAGTGCATACCTGGAACTAGCAAAGGTTTTTTTGCAATCATATGTTTATTCCGTCTTATTGCAAGTAAACTGTAATTTTACCAGACCAGGTTGATTGTTCTTTTAATTATACAAAGCATGGCTATATATTAGGCCGAATTTTACTGCGGTTATAATATGAAGTTAGTTTTGTGATTTGTTGGATTAACTGCAGAATTCAGTCCTATTGCTCGTAATGTAGCAAATAAAAAATTCTAACTCCGGTCCATTTATACAAAATTCAAACCAATTATTCATCTTCTTTACGTTATTAAAGCTTTAGACATTGCAAAACTAATGGGGAACAATCTTCATTGACGAAATTTCTTTTTTCGTCTTTGAAGATGCACATGGAAAATGCTATGTTTATCATTTTTCTGTATATGGATAATGTTACCTAATTTTATAATAAACATGCTCATTTGCATACTATAACAACCACTCCGTTGTAAGAATCCAGTTATTGACATATTTATTACCCATGATGCATCCCACTATTCAGTTTCGGGGTTTCTCTATGTTTTTCATGTAGTAAATGTAATTAAAAAAAGACACAAAATACACAAAGCACAGTGGGTTATAAAAAATGGCAATAACTATCATCACATATCAATATAGATCAATTTTAAACATGAAGCCAATTTAAAAATGGTGACACTGTCGAAAGATATCAAGATCGACCACGTCTGATTGTATATGAAACTTCTTTTGGACATCAAAGTGCAGTCTGCTACATTACAAGTAATGGGACTAAATTCGTTCCCTCGCCAAAATAAAAAGGGAGGGTACGATTATTCGTTCTACCCATATATTAGTAAGGATAATATACACACTATAAAGATGATTATTCACTACTATTAAATGTCTATACGACATATTTACAGATATACAGACTTGTCATTTTGTTCCTTTAAATTTATATTGCAGGTTTGTTGGCAGAACCATACTCATTGATTTCTTCTTCAAACTGATAACAGGGTAGTGATTTTCTAAACCACATTAATCAATTTCTCCTTTAAATTGATAACAGTTTATGGGTTTTCCTTCCTTGTTGAGAAGTAACTGAAAATGTAACCAAACCATGAAGGGAAAAAAGATAAATTGATCTAAGAGCCTGAGGAGCATGCTACTTTTTCAACTCATTTTACCTAACAGATTACATATTTCAACATAATGCTTCAAATTTTAATCTTACCCTGAATGACACATAAATATAGTTGCTGACTTTAACATCACCTTTGCTTTGATCACAGTTACTGCTGTAGCATACAGCTACCTTACATTGTATCTGCAAAAAAAATCTTTATTTCAAATTGCTTCATATGATACCAAATTTATAAGAGAACCCAATATAAATGAACTCTTGACCAACTGAAGCACTTCAATCACATAGGTAATTCTTTCTTTTTTTTTATTAATACCAAAATAAAGCAAAATCACAAAAGCCTTTAATGACTGGGTTAAATTGCAAAGAAAGTAATGTCTTCTGCAAATGTTATGAAAAATGACTAAATTCTCAAGTCTGAAGAAAAAAAAACTCAAACAATTTCATAACAGCAGGTGCACACCTTCAATATATGTGCAATCTTTTGGGTTGAAAACTGTGAGGAGCAGTTGATTACACACAATAATACTGTCTTCTGCATATGTTCTGAAAAATTATTACAAGCTCCTAAGCCTGATATATTAGAAAAAAAAATCCTTTAACACATCCATAATAGCAAGGGCACATCTACAATACATGTGCAATCTTTGTTGAAAATAGCAGGAGAAGTTGATTACAAAAAATAGAAAACCTATTTTTCCTGCCCGGCCGACTTCACTTCATGCAACACAGCCATTACAGTATATGTTTCAATGCAGTCCATTAATTTACAGAGGGAAAATATTACTGTGAATTCTCTTCATTTTGTGCTTACACTTTTGTAATAACATCATATTTTCTCTGACATATGATGTTGTTTCTTACAGCATGTTTAATGATTTTTTGAGTCATGGTTGACATGACTTTACCAAGGGGTGATCTTGATGACTATAAACATTGTTATTAATACTGCAAACATAACACTTACAGAACTTCCATAAATCTGCTCGTCAAAGTCTTCCTCCGTCATTACAGCTTCTTCGCTTCCATTTATTGTTCGACCTTTCTTAAATTTGTCATTGATGTAAAAATCAACCAAATACAGGACATTATAACCTGACAAGCGGTCAAATTTACACTCAAACTTAGCTTCATTGAACCTGTCTAGCACTGCTGTCAACACAGGCGGTTTTGGAATACTGGGATATCCTGTTTTAAAAAATACAACAAATAAACACCCTTCAAATTAGTTAAACCTAAATAGTGTTTTGAAGAAACACTTGTTATAGTCAGGTAGTTTTACTTTTTGGTTACCGGTAATCAATTCTAAATCTAACAGCTAGAAAACTGCTTCAATCTGTTTTCGTTAAACTTCTTCATCAGTTATAGCTGGACATTTAAATTGCATCTACTGTTGCATGACTGAGGTAAACTTAAATTTCCTGCTTGGAAAATTTTCATAAGGTATACTATAGATGTTAGAATTTTCAGTTGACCTGAGTCATGCATGTTTGACTAACTAATTAGGCATTGGTTGAACTAGCAGCAATACTATGTATACAGCAACTACACTGCCTACTGATGAAATTATTGACAATCACAAATCTGTCATATCTTCCTTCAGACTCTATTTCAGTGAAGAAATCAATGACATTTCTTCCAATTGGATTCCCAAAATACACAAAGGTTCATACAAATAACGTTTTATTGCTGAATGTACAACTAAACCTCTTTCAGCCCTGTGAACAACCATTTTATCAGCAATAAAATCAGACCTTCCAAAATATTTTAATTCCGGTTACTCTATAAATGGTGTAAATGGAATGTGAATCATTAAAAATTCTAAGGAACTGTTAGAGTTGCTTCAATCTAGACCCTTGTCACCTTGTAACATTTGATTTATTTACATTGTACACTGCTAACTAAAAAATGTGAAAAACATATATACAAATATCTAAAGTAAACGTTACCGTGTCGGTCCGACTGTTTTTTCCTGACAAAATGGAATACTGCTTAACACGTTTTTGGTCCTTTTGTAAATCGCATATTACAGTCTTTTAAATCATCAATTATTTTCCACAGTAAAACTGCATTTTGAAATGCGGCTGAATTTTTATTTTTATAAAGAGATTTTCCATGCTAAATTTTGACCTTGTTTTGAACGGAAGTGTACATTAGGAAAATTCCAATGTTGTCTATTCAAAATCCTTGGGGTGATGTCGTCTGCAGTTGAGGCGGGAAAAATCTCGCTGTATGTCCGAAAATCAATTGTACATTTTAAAAGCAGACGAATGTTTGTAAACAACATTACACCCCTTTACAAACAAAAATGGCTGACTTCCTAAAGAAAATCGCTTATTGTAAATATCACTATTACTTTAATGATGTTTGTTTGTGTTTGTTGTCCTATGGCTGGTATTATTGTTTTGGACTATGAATTTAGTTGCCACTATGGTATTTTTTAGTTTATTTATTGAAACAATTATGCAAGAAATTGTCACCTGTGGCTTTTGTCTCATGATTATTATGCCACTCAGCAAACCTGGCTAACTTGTACTTTAGAAAACTGCTGATTTTTTTTTAATTGCTTGAATTCAACTTTTGAGGTTTTTGACTGTATCAAAATTTAAATATCTTTGGACTATTTCTTCTAAACTTACCAACAATATACCCAACTGCTAACAGTATTTCCTTGGAGGCCAACAGAATATGCCAATACTCCATGACCATGTTAGCATACACTCCGGTAGGCTGTGGGCGTCCAACATACAAATCACAAATCTTTGGACTTGGTACATTTCTTAATAGGTAACTAGAAGATCCTACTTTTTCGTTGTTCAAATAGATGTTCAATCCAAACTGAACACTCCATGACATTAAAATATTATAATATTTATTTGTTTTGATATTGTCAATAGAAACTGTCCATTCTTTTGTTATTGTGCTGACTTTGAAATACAATCTCTCATTTTTGTAGTAAATTGCATATCCAGATGAATCTGGCTGGTCACCACAATTAGTATAGATATACATGTTTTGTTTGAACGATTTAAATTTGATGGTAAATGAAATAGTTATTCCTAAGTAACACTGTTCTGGATTAAATAAACAACCCCCTGATTGGTCCTTTATGATCATATACTGATTGACACCATTAAAGGTTAAAGAAAGTTTGTTGTTTTCATTGTATTGTAGTGACATTCCTCCAGCTGTGGAAATTGTCCCTGCTTCCACATACAGAGTGCTTCCTACCATTCTCAAGAAAAATAATCTGTACTCGTAAATAACATCAACTGAAAAAAATGAAAACATTCAAATAAAGCAAGAATACAATTATTCAAATATTAATACACCAGTACAGAAGGAGCAACTGTTTCCCCTATAACTATATTCCCTTAAAGGTTGTAGATGTAGGTGTCCTGAATAAAACACAACGAACAACAATCCTGTCTATAGTCACTATTTTTCTAAGCTGTCAATATGTGCAATAAATGTGAACCTCTTATTTATTTTTTAAATTACAACAAAATTAAAACAAGTTTATAATGAATAAATAAAAATGCACCTTTAATAACAGTCCAGTCTGTCACAGAAACAGCAGTCCTACAACTGAGTATTGGATTTGATGGGGAGACAAAGCCATTTTCATAACACACATCATTAATATAACAAATATCTACCTGTAAAAATAAATAAAAAATTAATGTCTACAAATACTGCAACAGTTTTACTTATATGAAAGACTGATTGATTGATGTTCATCAACGATCTACAAACAGACTGAAGCTATAAACAAATAATAACTGTGGACTGTTAGCTAATGCTCACTAGTTATACCCACAGTAAAACCCTCTTCTTCGAAGCAAGGTATAATAAATTTGTAGATAATAAATAAGGGTAGTGAAACAGACAAATAACATAAAATTTTCAACATAACAGGAAAAATTCAGCCTTGAAGTCCACCACCTACAAATCACTCAAAACAAGCTTGCCACATGGGATATTTTATGTCAAGTAAAAGTGGGACTCTCAACACAAGAAATAATTATCAGTCTAACATGGTATTTTAAACGCCCATGGAAAATCAATAGGGACAACTCATAGAACTGTTCACTTATAAAGTGCCAATCTTTTGACCAACAAACTGGTTACCCATCAATGTGAGACAGAGGCCTAATCAGATGCATAAACTTTTAATTAAAAGTATTCTTGTTTCCACTTACCCGTCTTCTGCATCCAGTATTTTCATTGCATGTATCACAGTGGCCATCAAATATGATGTATGTCAACCAATCACTGTAGTCTTTACCATTGTTACTTATAGAAACATTGTATATAGCAACTGTTGGTAAGGTGCATGTTACAATGTCTGAGTTGACAAAGAGGGCTTTTACAGTTCCCATCTCTCCTGAATTTGTCAAGTTCTTCTACAGATGTATAAAGAAAAAGATATTTATAATTAAAAGAAGAAATGTTTGTTTGAATGGGATTTAACACCAATCTTGGCAATTTTTCAGCTATATCTATTGGAAGAGAAAGCAGAACCCACAACCTCAGTGTTGAAAGGCAACTGATCAGTAGTAAATTACTCCCATAAAGAGTAGTTCACATTTATGTACTGTACGCACCCTCTTCCTAGACTAGAAAATATTGGAAAATGTCTAGATGTATGTACAATCAGCATGTAAAAGTTTTCAAAAAAAGTCTGGAGATGAAGTCCACGTATGACTTTGCAGTGCTTTTTAAACAGTTTTAACTGGAATATGTAATTCTCTCTTGAAATACCAATTATGTTTATAATTTAATTTATAATAAATAAAATAATAATTAGTGCATTGTCATATTGTTTATTCTGATCAAAAAGGGGATGTATTGATTCTTTTTTATACAGATTTCAGTAATATTGCACAGTTTTAATTGATTACATAACAATGAGTACCTCAGAAAAGAACCATGCATGCACTGCTACTAGATTTGTTTTTGTTTGTTGGATACAAGTTTTTATGAATTCTTTGGTGCATCATACATGATATCCTCCAAATGTAAGGTTCAAGTGATGTTCTCATGCACAGCATAAATAGAAGTTTTTGTTATTTAATGTACTTGGATAATGTACTCTGGTTTGTCATTGAGGTTTTAATCATGCAAATTAAAGTGTGATGCATGTCTGTCATCAAGAAATATGGTTAACTACTTTATTTTGATATTTTCTAATATTAATATACAATCAACTATGTGTACATTTCTTTATTTGTTTGAATAAGGTTTAACTAATGGTAGGTTTATTTGGTCATAAACTGAGTAGTCAGTAAAAACCCCGAACCTTTTGCAGAAAACAGGCAAACCTTTTTTTGGAGTATAAAGATGGGATTAATTAAATAAAGGATTTTTAAGTCGTATAGTTTTCAAACGCAATGAATCTGAGAAAAGAGAAATACATTAAATACTTAATAAACAAGACTTACAGACAAAACTTCATAATGACATGTCAGATTATCTGTATCTGCAAAGTTATAACCTTCAACTTTGACTGTTAAGCAGCTGTAACGGGTAGAGTCACATGGATTTACAGGACCAACATCAGAGATATCTGGAGGAAGTGTGCTGTCGATTGAACAATCATTACCAATCCAAAGCCCAGTACAGTTACACTGACCTGAAGTGTACAAAAATTCAGGCTTTAATTGTTAGCCTGAAGGTCTGGTTTATTATTTGTAAGTACTTGAACCAGATGGAATAAATGAAATTATCTATGAGTCTTGCATCAGAGATTAAAAGGTTGTATGAAGTCAAAATCTGGCAGACCTCAACCAAAATGATCATTAGGACAAATGACTTATACTGCCATATACCTCTAGTTTCTTTACACGACATATATTTATTACCAAATTATTCAATTAAACAACTAATGCTAAAATTAGCTAAAAAAAATTGACTTTTAAGATATACATAATGAATATAAGAAATACTGCTAATAAAAAAAAGTGTTTTGGAAGAATATTTTGATGCTAATGATAGAATATACAGAAATGAGTATTAAGGGAAACTGTACTGACATCCAAACAACTTTTAAGTTTGGGCTAATCTAGCAAAAAATGTATAGACATTCAGAAGGCAATTTTATCTTTACCCACCATACATACAATTTTAAATTATTATGTACCATACTTCTTCATGCCAATTTTAAAAACTATCACTACCTATTCAATATGCCTTCATAATGCATCCCCTTTTCTTCCAAAAACAAATGTGTTTGGAAAGCCCCTAAAATATTTGCTTTATTATTAACCTGTGATGTAAATATAATCATAAAATCATGTTTTGGTAATAATAATTTTTCTATCAATAAAGTATCAGACAATAGCTCCCATTAACAGTAAGGCCTGCAATTTATATGGGGCATTTATTGGTATATTTATGATCCATTTCAATAAAGGAAATACAGTATGTTAATTTAAGAATTTTGTCATACTATTGATGCATTGTCCATGTCCACTGCAATCATTAGGACAAATGTTTTCCACAATTTCCGGTGGTGGAATAACATCATCTGTTCCTGCAACTGTTACCCAGAAGTCGATGTCTATTCCCACAATGATCAAGCCAGTATCTTGAACATCATCTAATGCCTCTTGTGTCCATGAAGTATCGTCTGTTATCTAAAAAAAAATAATTTTCTAACATTCCATCAATTGGTAAAACAACCATAAATATTTTTAAAAACAAAATAGCTAATTAATGAATTAACAAAATATTTTAAAATAAATGTATCAATTTCAAAACAAATCAACAAATATACTAATTTTGAAAAGAAATACAAGCTATATATAGTTGCTATATACAAGTCAAGGGTTTTTCTGGGAAAAATACCGGTAACCTGAGGCAACATAAGTCTTTATAACATTTGGTACTATCACAAGAATTTTATTAATTTTTATAGACATTTTCTAAAAAAAACCCAACTTTTTATTAACTCTTTTGATAAAATAACTTATGCTATGTTGACATAACCAGTTATTTTTTTCTGAAAAAAAGACAACTTTTAAAATTTAAAAGAAAAGAGAAAAAAAATTTAAAATGCAAGTTCAAGCAATAACCATAACAAGTTGCAATTATGCAAGTCATTTTCTTCCTAGCCAAGCGTATTATAGAGCAAAATTTACTGGTTCTTTATGTAAACCTGTAGTAAACTAGATTCCACTAAGTAACTTACAAGTATGTCCTCCATACAACTGGTTATAGTCAGTTCAAAATTAGCACCAGGCAGAGCTGCACATTTTTTAGCTACTGGTCTAAGGTTAATGTAATCTCGGCAAAGTTTCTCAGCTTTATCTCTTGTTATTCCAGAAGGTGTTGGCCATGTTGGTTCCTGTAAAAGAAAGTTAACTGATATATAGCCAGATGGAAGCCGTTAAATGAAAATTTAAGCATTGGGTAACAATATTGAAGAAGGAAGCCTAAAATACCCCCCCCCTCCAAAAAAAAAACAAAATTGCTGCCACCTTTGGCAAGAAAACTGACCATTTTTGTCAATTAAGGTTGGAATCAAACAAATTTTGAAAAATGTTACTCTCTAACTTACAATCTTAGTGAATTGTAGATGTCCAACTTAACTAATTGACTACAAACATCCTTAAAGGGTTAGTCTATTTTTTATTCTGTCAATAACTCCTAACATATCTGCTGTTAATAACTTCAGTCCTTGGGACTTAATAACAGATCTTGTCCAATTTATTACCTTAGCTCTTTATATCATATTATTCTCTTATTTCTTTTAAGATAATACCCAAAATTGTAGAAATTGCCATTAAAGGGCAAAACCTCTTATGAGACAATTCACAATTCTGGTAAAATTCACATACTTAAAACGTAAAAAACAGCCATCAAGGCAATAACTTCTATAAGGATATTGTTGACAATCTTGTACCCATGGAAACTATGTGCTGATAATTTTTAGCTGACTTTTTATCTTGTTATTGTTTTCAAAATATAAGAAACAATATTTTTAACACACCCTAATGATGATATAGGCTAACTTAGGTTTAAATTGCTTAGGGGTTTAAGAAGGGGAAGACTTTTGACAAAGTAAACAGCAAAGAAGCTGACAAAGCCAATAATGGCAATAGCCATGATGACCTTTGGAGCAGGTTAGCTAAGAAGCAAACGAAGGCACCTATGATGACAACAAAATAAGATACAAAGTGATGACAATAGCTCACACGAATCTATGTTCTAGACTCCTGGTATACTGTAACAACAAAGCTTCATTAAAGTAAAATAAACTACTAGTTAGAGATATTAACTTGATTTACAAAATTATGTTTAAGGCCTTTAACATCATCTAGAATATATGCATATTAAGTATATTTTAGTTGTCATGTTTTTTTTATGAAACATGATAATAATGTTGTGTGTGAAAATAGTGATTTTTAAAATGTTACTGAAAGTAAACTGAAACATTTTCTTATGAGGTTTTTCTAAACAACAAACAGAATACAAGTACTCACAACTTGCAGATAGTGAAGATCAAACTCAAACAGAACTATTGGTGCTGTAGTCACACATTTGGACACAGGAGATTCAGCCTCGGCTATAAGCTCAGCCGTCATATCCTTGTCACCTACATCAAGAATAAAAATAGATGCCAAGCTGTCAAAATCATCACCATACATTGTCAATTTTTACACTGTCACCTGAGATTCAAATTTACTCAACACTACCCAAGTTCTTAAAAAATGAGGATGTAGGAAGCTCAAGCTGAAAAATATAATAGGCCCAAAATGTGTCATCACCTGGGCTTGGTAGTTGCATGTGGGACAAAAGAAGGTCATCAATTCAACTGCACAGAAAAGAAGACAGGTGAGCCACTAAACTTTTTAAATTTAACACCAAAAAAACCAATTGACCCCACTTTCTAGCACATGCATCTATGTTTATACAAAAAGAGTAAAGGTTTGGTTTTTTATCATTAGTTGCTCCATTGGTAAACTAGAGGCTCCCATGAGCCTGTAATCGCTCTCCTGGAATCCAAATGACTTAAACTATATTAAAAATTTTTGAAATTAAGTTTCAGTCTAGTTGTTATAGCTTTTAAGTTACTGTGCAAAAACTAAACATTTCTTCAATAAATTTGATAAATACAATAAGGTGCCATCGACAATTTCTGAAAATTAAATGGTTTTTAGGCATTGTCCTTTAAGGTACTTTAGAAATTTACAGTTTTACTCTACTAATAGGTGTGTTATAGACTAATTTATAATTAAAAAACTGTTCATTTGTCCAAATTCATAATGAAAGGCCAATAACTCCTATAAAGAGTCATCTTGCAATTTTGGACTAAGCAATCATTTGTAGGGCTTCTATTGCTGATCATTTGTGCAATTTACAGTTTTAATCTAGCTGCTTTAGTTTGCAAGTTACAGGACAAAAATGGAAAATTTCATAACAAAATTGTCATTTAAGGGCAATAACCCTTATAAGGAGTCATCTGACAATTTCGGACCAATTAAATGAATTGTAGGGCTTTTTTGCTAATCATTTTTGCAATTTAATATTTCACTCTAGCTGTTATGGTTTTTAAGTTACAGGACAAAAACAAAAAATTTTATAAAAAATTGCAATTTAAGGGCAATAACTCCTATAAGGAGTCATCTGACAATTTCAGACTTAATAGTAATTTGTAGGGCTTGTATTGCTGATCATTTTTGCTATTAACAGTTTCACTCTAGCTGTTACAGTTTTTAAGTTACAGGACAAAAACGGAAAATTTCATAAAAAATTGTCATTTATGGGCAATAACTTATTTAAGAAGTTGTCTGACAATTTCAGACCAATCAAGTGAATTGTAGGGTCTTTATTGCTGATCATTTGTGCAATTTACAGTTTCAATCTAGCTGCTATAGTTTTCAAGTTACAGGACAAAAACGGAAAATTTCATAAAAAATTGGCATTTAAGGGCAATAACTCCTTTAAGGAGTCATCTGACAATTGCAGACTAATACAGTGAATTGTAGGGCTTGTATTGTTGATCATTTTTGATATTTACAGTTTCACTCAAGCTGTTATAGTTTTAAAGTTACAGGACAAAAAACGGAAAATTTCATAAAAAATTACCATTTAAGGGCAATAACTCATATAAGGAGTCAGCTGACAATTTCAGACTAATCAAGTGAATTGTAGGGCTTTTATTGCTGATCATTTTTGCCATTTACAGTTTCACTCTACCTTGTATAGTTTTCAGGTTATATTGTAAATACCAAAAATTGTGTCAAAAATCGTCAAAAAAGGGCAATAACTCCTACAAGACGCCAATACACAACTTCGCACTAATAGCAACTATTGTAGACCTTAATGTGCTGATCAATTTGAAATAACAGTTTTCTCTATAGCTATTATAGTTTTTTAGATAATGATCAAAAACCTGTGTTGACCCCCATGTTCTATTTTTAGTAGCAGCGACCATATTTGTCTGTTGATCAACACCATGGGTACAAACTTGAAACTAGGAACCCTAAGGATGATTGTGGCCAAGTTTGAAAAAAATTGGCCCAGTGGTTTCAGAGGGGAAGATTTTTTAAAAAGTTTACTACGGACAACGGACGCCAAGTGATAGCAAAAGCTCACAGGTCCAGGTGAGCTAATAAAAAGCATTAATCCACACCAGTGGCAAAATGAGTCTATAATCCTAATCAACATCATAAACAATCTACACTGTTTATGGCGACTTCATAGTAAGATTTTCAAATATATCTTGCCTCAATGAATAACTTCTTAATTATTTTATTGTTTGTTTTTGTTTGTTTAAATGGTGTTTTAACTCCACTTTCAACAATTTTTCAGCTGTATTTTGGTGTTCAGTTTTTATTAGGGTAAGGACCGGAGTACCTGGAGAGAACCCTGACCTGCGGTAGGAAAACTGGCAATCCTTGTCAAATAAGATTGGAGTCAAGTACACCCTGCCTGCAGTTTAGAACTGAACCCGCAATCTCAGTGTTGACAGACCACATGATCAATAGAAGACACAATACCTTAACCACTCGTAAACTGAGACCCCCTAATTTTTTTATTAACACAACTATCTAAGTTGCCTAAGCTGCAAACCCTATCCTGGTAAATTCAATTGCACACAAAGGGAGACAACTTATTTTAGAAAGGCAGGGAGTGCCCAGGAATTGGACTTTTTTTAGCTGCACCTTTTCTAAAAATGCATTGCACTAGTTAGGTCTGTATTGATCAATGATAGATGTATTCATTTGATGTCACAGTTGAAAGTACATGCATATTATATGTTTTGTTTGAAAATAATTATGTTGATATACACTTTTAATCATAAGGAATGTGTTTTCTGTAATGGTACCAGTACAAACAAACTTACAGCCCTGCAAGAGTATCCCCTGCCAGCTACTGAAAGTTTTTGAAAAATAGGAATGGAAGATATGCATTGTGAGCACATTTACTGTTTGTTTGTTTAAATAGTATTTTCATGCCACTTTCAGCAATTTTTCAGCCATGTCATGGCATCTAGTTTTTATTGGGTGAGGAATCCAGAGTACCCAGAGAAAAACCTGGACCTATAAGGTCAAATCACCCTTCCCACAGTGAGACTTGAAACCACAACATCAATATTGAAAGACTATGTGATCAATTGTAAATGACTAACTACCTTAACCTCTCAGACACAGATGCCCCATATTTACTATTAAATTAAGCTTTATAACATTCTATTACCTCCATCAAACATAGAGAGAATATGAAGAAAATTCTCACCTATTTCAATGCTATATTTTGGTAACATTGCACTACCAATGTTATATTTTGGTAACCATGACCTAATAATAAGCAGAAAATACTTACATCTGAACAATGATTTACAGTTACACAGAAACAAACTGTTTTCATGGCAAAAATGCAAAATAAATTTATCTTGATAAACAAATCTTAAATCAAAACTGCAACTCTTCAAGTGTGACGTTTTTTTTTACATGTAAGATTTTTATTTCAAGTAAAATTTACTTAAAGTGATGTAAATATATTAATTTACCTTTTTTGTCTTTAGTTTTTCCCTTTCTTTTCTCTATTTCATCACAAGCCTGGAAATCTAGACCCTTGGCACACTGATATGTTTGGCCTTCAATACAATTACAATAAGTATTTATTGTGATTGTATTAACTTCAGATGGACAGTATCCTCTGTATAAACTTTCATCTTGTGGTACCCTGTAGAAAGATAGAAAATCACAAACCTCAGAAGAATATGTTGGCATTTAATGTTTATTTACTGTTTGCATGAATATTTGTAACCAACTTCTGATTGCATTATGTTCTTCACTCAGTAATAAGTGGGTTCTTTCATTCAAAAATTTGTTTTCATGAATATTCAACATATCTGATAGGCCAATCAGAAGGCCAGTTACTGTACTAGTCTATTTATGTTTGAAGGTAAAAATTCTGCACCTATATTGACATGATTACACTAGACTCAGTTTGAGAAAATGTCCAAATAAACACTCTCAATTGTTGAATGTATGCAGCATTCTGTACATCAGCATAATGGAATTGTGAGGAGGTTGACTAATGTAATGCGAAAAATTAGTTTTTAAGACAAAAAACTTAATTAAACACATATTATTGATGCTGATATTTTTTAATAACTGACATTTGGGCAGAAAAAGCAACCTTGTTTTATAAAAAAATATAACAGCAGTAAAAGCAAGTGTGAACACATAAAAATGTCTCGCCTCTAGCAACTATTGTTGCAGACAAGACAACAAATCTTACTAAGATATCCAGTGTCATAGGTCAGCAATCATTTCGTTGTTTGTATTTGCAAGTTTTTGTGTTATTTTTTCCCTGGATTTTGTGCTCTAAATAAAATCTTGGTATTTTTTAACTGACTTCAAATTGTTGCATAATTGTTGCCGTTCTTGGGAAACTTAGTCAGCATTCTGAATGCTACACACTAAGGTGAAATCATTCTCCTTGTTTACCTCCAGTCTGCATTAAAGCTATTTGGTTGTTTTTCTGAGCTTCCATATATTTGTCCACTCCGTAGTGTTAAATCATTCGACTTGTCATCATCAAAGACCCCACATAACCCTACAACAAAAGAACTTATTAAAATTAAGTAATAGTCTCACATAGCTGTAGTGGTAAATGTTAAAACTTTGTCTAGTTAAATTTAGGGAAACAATTGTTTAGAATATAGTTACTTTTCTTCCAAGCAGGAATACTTTATACTGTTGGAGTATTCAGGAATTTAACATTTTGTAGCTTATCATTCCTTGTTTGGTAAAAGAGCACATCTGAATAACAAATCAATGCCAAATCACTTTCTATTTTAATTAAATAGGATATTATATAATTTGCATATAAAGGGAATATGCTTATAAAGAGAACTTTTTTGTTTCTTAAAGTTGCCTTTAGTACATGAATATATGAATAAAATATGTACTATATAAATTAAAGAAACCAATACATATAGGATGCATTATAACAGGAGGAAATTAGGACTGCTGATGCAAAAAAATAATTTTTAAATACTTTCTGTGGGTTTCTTTTGTTTGATTGTAACATTCCTTTTACTTTAAACAAACTCTGGGGACAGAAAGCATCACTTATAAAAACTCATTCATTACCTTCTGTATTTCCAAAGTCAGAAGATGAAGATTTCATCTGGACATTAATAAATTGACTAAGGCGTCCTTTGCTTCCTCTGGTGACTTTAATATAAGCTCCTGTGGGCAGGATAATCTGCAAAAAGACAAAAAAAATTCATTGTTCTATCATTCCAACAAGTATGGGTTCAACCATTTTCCACAGCCAGTATCTATCCCATAATTCTCTTTTCTAAATGATCAAGAAACATTGCAAAAGATTTAATTATGTGACTGCTCCCAGTATTTAACCTATTTTTTAATTTCAGAAATAAAATTTATTATAGATGTTAAGGCTTAAACAACAAAAATAATCAATGTTCTATTTACCCTGTAATTTTTGCCACCTCCGTTTCGTTCCACAATAGTTCCTGGTGTGAGGTCTCCATTTAAGAACATCTTTACATCTAAAGGTTTGGTTTTCTTCTTGCCCTTCTTTGTAGCATAGCTACTTTGCTCACATTGATCAATCAGGATGACATCATCACCTGATCGCACAGCTACAGCACAATTGCATGAAGCTTTTCCATTGCAATGCAGGTAAAACACATGCACCTAAAGGAATAACAACAAAACACATGCACCTAAAGAATAACAAGTTCAAATGGAAAGAATAAATTCATAAACATTTATTTTTTAAGTTAAATCCACTGAACTATGAGATACTGAGTTTGTTCAACTGTAGGGAATTTTTGAAATTAATAAACTAAATAAGTTTAATGCAATAATACAGAAAACAACAACAACTAGAAAAGATATTTGACTGATAAGAAAAATAGTTAAAATTATAATAGACTAATTAATACTTACAGCATATGGTAAATACTTATGTCTGTATAGAACAAATTCTCCTTCATAGAAATTATTATATCGCCTGTAAAAAATTAAAAAAAAATTACTGAGCAAGTAGCATGGTTTTTTTTAATTTTCTTCATACGATCACAAAAATTGTAACTGGCATTGAAATGTGTATTATCATTGAAAAGTAAACATTAGTTTATTGAAATGCAACTGTAAGTAAACACCACAGCCTAATCTATCCAATCCATTGTGCTGATTGATGTCAGAAAGAAAAATATACCACACTAACATAATTTATTAATACTAATTAAATTTTAAAGAGTGTGAACTGTGAGCACGCTCACAAAGGGATACCCCACCCCGGCTATGCTTCAAGTTCAATTATCTCCTCTGAATAATACCAGACAGCAACGAAATTCTTCATGCACATCAACATATGATGTACTTCCTTCATGTAAAGTTTCATCAAAATCTGTCAAATGGTTTAGGAGGAGTTGCGCTTAAGAGGTCTCGCACTGAATACTATATTCAAAAAGTCTAAGTCCAGTTATCTCCCCTGAATAATATCCGACAGCGACGAAAATTCTTCATGCACATCTACATATGATGTACTTCATGTAAAGTTTCATCAAAATCTGTCAAGCGGTTTAGGAGGAGAAGCGCTTTCAAGGGATACGGACAGACAGACAGGGTGATTCCTATATACCCCCCCCCCCCAAAACAAGTTTGCGGGGGGTATAACAAATATTTTTTGCATGCCACTTATATATATTCATATATAACAAATATTTATGTATATATTTTAACATTGGAAATGTGTCAAATGGAACATCTTTGTAACAAGCAGATGATCATCACAGGTAATTTTAAAATCATGTTGACAGGCGCACATCAAAGTAAAATTTATCTAATTTCTTCTTGATAGATGAAAAATAATTTGTTTGTTTAGCCACAAAAATGAGAGATTGTGAAGATCCACCACTTTTTAGTGGATCGTCATGAATTAATGTTACAGCATAGTAAAAAAGATTGTCTCTAGAATTTTGCCACTACTGTGAAGAAAATGAAAAATTTAAACTCCAAGCTACTCGCTCTGTACCAGTTACTGTGGCTACATGTTTTTTCATTATTATCCTTTTATAATTTTGGATTTAAAACCGAATACTTTTCCTGTAGATGTAACAGGTAATTGAAATAGTTCTTCAGAATTTAAAACTTTATTTCTTCCCAAACATTTTATCTTAATTTGTGCTTAAGACATCAAGACTCGATGTCTTTTTCTGAACATCTGATTTGCGCTTGACAGACCTCAAAAATCAATGTATTTGACATAAGATTTCATCTGATTTTCAATTATTTAATATCACATGTATGGATTAATGAATGTCAGTTTGGTGTAAGACACAATTTTATAATTACTCATATGATTTTTATTTGTACCCATCACTGACCTTCCATCAAATGTAGTAATGTGAGGATCATTTATAGATTTACAGGTGGATGTCTTGTCCCTGTCTTCAACTTCAAGCTGGAAATAGGAAAAACATTTTCATAAAAATCATAATATATCATTCAGATAGATCATATAAGTTCTGACACTATTTCCTATGTGATTGATGCAAATGAAAAAAAAGTAAAGTAAGAAGTTCATAAATGTTATTTTTTAAAACAAATGCATAAGACAGCTTTGGTGTACTTATTCAAGGTGTATTGTAGTGTTTTTGTTATTGCCACACATACTGTTTACTTATTGGTTGTTCAGTCCATTTATCCCCTCCCCCCTAACCCAATTAAAGAACAACTTACACACTATCAATAGATTGAATAGGTACTAACAGAGAAAGGTACATGTATAAGTAATTCAACAACATAAAAACCCTCAGATTTTTAATGACTTGTTTCATATTTTGAAAATCATATAATGCATACTGTGTTAATAAAAATGCAAAAAATGGAAGTTTCATCATTCATAATTTTTGCTTTTCTGCTTGTTTAAACAGAGGTATCATAGGCTATTTTGAGCACATAACTTGCTGAAGATTGTTTTCAAAAGAAAATATAATACATACATCAATGATTCCCAGTTGTGATGAGTAGGTCACTTGGTTTGAAATTTCAAATGTTAAATACACTTGAATTTCTCTCTTCTGATTTTTATCTTTCAGTGAATCAATAGAGGCTTTTACAGGAATCCTGACCATAGCTTTCCAGTTGTCATTTGTGATTCTATATTGGCATGGATTGCTGGCATCTTCCTCAGTCCAAATTCCAAATACAGCCTGAACTATTTCCTCCTTTGTGCTAGGACATTTTTGTTCCTTGCCACGAAGAAGTTTTGTTGTGATGTAGATTTTGCAATATTTCTCACGGTCATCAGGAAGACAGAACAGATAAGGTGGAACAGTGACTGTGATCTCAATAAAACCTGGAGATAATCCCTCATATACTTTCAATTCTGTGGTCTTAATCTGAATTTGAAAATATAAACAATAATATTTATATAAATGTAAATATAAATATAAATATATAAATTACCAATAGACTATTATTTGCAATGCAGTATTTCAGCTATATTAATAAGAACAAGTAAACAACGATAAAGGATAAATCAATTTGGGGAAATCACCAACAGACAACATAGAAGAAAGTTATGGAAAAATTAAATTTCCTTAAAAAATCAAAACTATAACTACCATAGACAATAGTAAATAATAAATGGTTAAATACTCAATTTTTAGAATTAAAATTTGGTTTTGTAAAATAAATACTTACCATCATAAATTTAGATATTTTCCCTATTCGCAGCTTGTGAACCGGAAACACAAACAAATACCCTTTGAGACAACCCCCATTCCCACCTGGCGCATGTGCAACCATAATCTCCATCATTTTTCTGTGAACCGAGCAGACAGTTCCCAGAGGGGGGATGAAGGGGAGGTGGGAGGGACCTTTAATTTATGATGGTAAGTATTTATTTTACAAAACCAAATTTTAATTCTAAAAATTGAGTTTTTATTACAATAAATACGTTACCATCATAAATTTAGATATTAACTGAATTTAACGTAATGCTGAATACCCCTGAAAATTGGGGAACCATGTGCATTACCTGCTGGTACTGGTCCGAAGCAAAAGGTTGTCACAAAACAGGGTATAGAGCGTAAGAAGTGGTTAAAACGTACTAACTGACCGTCATTAACCAACCTACAAAACCTCAAATATGGAAGATTAGCAATATACCAGGAGGAGGTTAACGCTCTAAGTTCAATGAACCTTAACTAGAAGCTTGAGAAAGTTTGAGAAGCAGACTTAAAAAACTATGACAGTTTTAACAAATCCAAGTAGAAAACCTTAGCAGAAATAAACCCGAATTCCCTTCTTAAATGGGATAAAGACGGGTAAAAGCTGGGTTTTCTCAAGCTAGAAAACCTAGACAAATACTTAAGCTAGATTCTAATTGGAAAAAACTCTTATCACCTACATACAATTTTACCTCTGAGGTAAGGTCAGAAAGGTGACAGTGTCATAGACTTTTCCTGCAAGTTGAATCTTGGCTAGGAAAAGGAGTCTGTTATTGTAATTCTCGACTTGTATGATGTAATTCACATACAAGATTCAGAGAAACAAAAAATGCAAATGAAAATGACTACTACAAACAAAAGTTAAGGCCATTAAAATAATCCAAATCCCAAGGAGGTACACATGTACCAGTAGTCCTTGTTTGGAACATTACACGAAACAGTTTATAACAGCGGCAAAAAAAAAAAAAAAAAAAAACTGTTTCTTTAAAGAACCCGACCTCAAAACAAGTCAATACATCAGCAATTGCTGAAATTCAACTCTTAATAGAGGAGGGTACAAAAAGATTTTTCATGAACAATATACATGAAAAATCATATATCTGTAAGAAAAGGGTTGATAAATAAACAAATAGTTTGGATTCAACCCAAGAACAACAGATAATCCATTTTAGAGTCTTAGAAGGACTCCTGTGGACTGTCCAATACTCTTGCAAAAAAGATCTTTCCCTACAAAGGAGAAAAAGTTCAAACGTTGATTCTTATAATAAGTCACTACAGTGGTACTGTACATGACTATAAGAAACAGTGAACCTGAATAAACTAGGTGTGCAGAAGAACCACCAAAGTCTGAAAGTCTTGCAAAAACTGAGCAAAACTGATACAGCAATACAGGTTTGAAACAGTCCACAACCCAGGGAGAAAAGATAATCCGATAAACCTGATTCAGGACCAAAAAGTCCAGAATAGGTCTCATCTTCTCATTGTTTTGAGAACCAAAACTGAAGGGAATAAAAAACCTGCAGAGATAGGTGGAACTTAGTACTACAACACACCTTTTTGATGCCAAATCCCAATATTATCCTAAAACAGTTGATTCTAGAAAGAATCTTCTGTCTTGGAAGAAAACAGAGGAACTAAAGACAGAAAAAATAGTTCCTGTGCCCTCCATAGTACTGATAGAAACAAATAGTCTTCCTAACTAGTTTCCACTAAGGGAGAAAGTGGGACAACCTGCCCCCCCCCTAAAACCCAGGAAGAGGAGTGGTAAACCAGACCTATTCCAATGGGATAGTACTGAAGGAGGGGCACATAATTTCCAAGGTATCTCACACTTCACAACTAAGGGCTTAATGCCAGTAGATGAAGATCGAGAAAAACTAGGAACAGTTAACCTTTCTATACCAAAAAGGAGGTACTGAACCCCAGGGATTGGCAGAAGAGGAAAGTTACTCACCAAGATGTGGACATATTCCTCTTAATATAAAATAGATTGCAGATTAAAAACTTCAGCAATGGGTGAACCTCGAAAACTTCTGTATGAAGATTGTCCAAAGGAACTCAAACAGAAGAAGTAGGAATCACTATCTCTTTCCCAAAAAGAGAATGAGATATTGAAAACCGAGGATAGGCAAAGAAGGAACATGACACACTGAAAAGTGGACAAGTTTCTCCTACTATCCAAAGAACAGACTGAACATACAACGTCCCCATTGCATATTCCTTGTTTAGTCCTTAACGAAGTTTACCAAACTGAAGAAGAAGCAGGATTAGCTGACCTCTTTCCACAAAAGGAATGAGGTACTGAACCCTGAGAAAAGACAGAGGAGGAACATGACTCACTGAGAAGTGGACAGATTTCTCCTACCATCTAAAGAAACAATAAAAGGCTTCACCACTGGGTGGACCTTGTTTCCTTCTATTTGAAGTTTACCAAGGGGACCCAAAGAGAAGAACTAGGATTAGTTGACCTCTTTCCACATTAGGAACGAGGTACTGAAACCTTTAGAAATGGCAGAAGAGGAACATGCCTCACTAAGAAGTGGACAATTTTCTTCTCCTAACCAAAGAAACAAAATAAGACTTCACCATTGGGTGGACCTTGTTTCCTTCTATTTGAAGTTTACCAAGGGAACCCAAACAGAAGAAGTAAGGTTAGCTGACCTCTTTCCAATAAGAACGAGGTACCGAACCCTGAGAAATGGCAGAGGAGGAACATGACTCACTTGAAAGTGGAAAATTTTCTCCTACCATCCAAAGAAACACAAGACTTCATCATTGGGTGGACCTTGTTTCCTTCTATTTGAAGTTTACCAAGGAAACCCAAAAAGAAGAACTAGGATTAGCTGACCTATTTCCACAATAGGAACTAGGTACTGAACCCCGAGGAATGCTAGAGGAGGAACATGACTCACTTAGAAGTGGAAAATTTTCTCCTACCATCCCAAGAAACAACAAAGACTTCATTGGGTGGACCTTGTTTCCTTCTATTTGAAGTTTACCAAGGAAACCCAAAAAGTAGAACTAGGATTAGCTGACCTCTTTCCACAATAGGAACTAGGTACTGAACCCTGAGGAATGCTAGAGGAGGAACATGACTCACTTAGAAGTGGACAATTTTCTCCTACCATCCCAAGAAACAACAAAGACTTCATTGGGTGGACCTTGTTTCCTTCTATTTGAAGTTTACCAAGGAAACCCAAAAAGTAGAACTAGGATTAGCTGACCTCTTTCCACAATAGGAACTAGGTACTGAACCCTGAGGAATGCTAGAGGAGGAACATGACTCACTTAGAAGTGGACAATTTTCTCCTACCATCCCAAGAAACAACACAAGACTTCATTGGGTGGACCTTGTTTCCTTCTATTTGAAGTTTACCAAGGAAACCCAAAAAGTAGAACTAGGATTAGCTGACCTCTTTCCACAATAGGAACTAGGTACTGAACCCTGAGGAATGCTAGAGGAGGAACATGACTCACTTAGAAGTGGACAATTTTCTCCTACCATCCCAAGAAACAACACAAGACTTCATTGGGTGGACCTTGTTTCCTTCTATTTGAAGTTTACCAAGGAAACCCAAAAAGTAGAACTAGGATTAGCTGACCTCTTTCCACAATAGGAACTAGGTACTGAACCCTAGTCATAACAAGAACTCCTACAAGCCTAGAGACGGAGGATTATCAAAATTCTCAAATCTCTTGATAAATAGAAGGGTGCCAAACAACAGACACTGTAAGGCCCCTAGACTACCATCAACTTGCAATAAGGAGCACAGAGGACAAACGTCAAAGCCAATTATATGACAGAGTCCATTAAGATCAATGATCAACAGAAAAAATCTCTTCCCTAGAAATATGCAAGACATCCAAGACTGAGTATTTACAAAATCTCGGAGAATGAAAAGTAAGCAAGGGTTCCTAACAAAAATATAAGCGAGGCCCTTAGCTCACCATTAACTTGCAGAAAATGTGACCAGAAAACTCAAAGAATTACTCGCCTTTGTCCTTCAGTCAATTACTACTAGCTGCCATACAATGTTCAGCCATATGTAGAAACTGAGGACAACAGTCATGAGATTTTCCTGACTGAAAGCAAGACTTTGAGAAGGAATCAAATGATTTCAAACCTTATAAAGCCAAATAAGCTTTATCCTTCCCAAAAAGAAAACCATGGATATTGATATCCTCTGGTTAAATACTTACCTGGGAAGGACTAGAGATGAAACCAACCATTAGGAAGAGAAAGATCAAAATACCTACCAATATATTATTTCATATAATTATTAAATTGATTAATAAATTTATAACAAATAATTATATTATCAATACTTATAATTATTTTATTATAACATACCACTATTAAATTTAAAAACAAAATAAATTCAAATAATGGCCCTGAAACAAAGAAGGTTACCCTGGCAAAAGAATTATTCCTCATGCCAATGGGAAAAAATTTATACCACACAGACCTTACCACAGTGTCAACCATTGACATTGTACGTGTAAACTGTTTGCCTCCGACAACACATGGTAGGCTAAGTGGAAATGTAAAATTACTTACATGAAATCAGTCCGGTAACTTTACCCGACCAAAGAAAACAATAAATGTTTTATGTAGTGATTGAGAAGTGTAATACTTACATGAACTTCAGTCTGGTAACTTTACCAGACAGAAGAAAACAAAAATATTTTCTAACGGAAATGGAAGTTCTTTACGTAAATAAAGAACCGCAACCGGAAACAAACACGTTTTACCGGAAACAAATATACTAATGTCTGTTGGTTCGAAGACGTTTCGTTTTAACTATGCAACATTTATCCCAAAACTCTTCCTATGTAATAATAGAAAGCTAAAGGGATAACCGTCCGCCGTGTAGATTGATAGAGTAAGTGTACTGTATAGACGTAAGTCAAGACTTTGACTTTGTTCATGTGCAACCTGAACAAAGTAACAAAATGAAATAAAAGTAATAATATTACAGTTTTCACTCCAATAATAAACACAATTTCTTAAAAAATAAGTTTCCTATGTAACAGGCTTTGGACCATCAACAAAATAATTCACGTGCTGCTTGGTTCAAAGAACCGGAAAAAATGATGGAGATTATGGTTGCACATGCGCCAGGTGGGAATGGGGGTTGTCTCAAAGGGTATTTGTTTGTGTTTCCGGTTCACAAGCTGCGAATAGGGAAAATACTCAATTTTTAGAATTAAAATTTGGTTTTGTAAAATAAATACTTACCATCATAAATTTAGATATTTTCCCTATTCGCAGCTTGTGAACCGGAAACACAAACAAATACCCTTTGAGACAACCCCCATTCCCACCTGGCGCATGTGCAACCATAATCTCCATCATTTTTCTGTGAACCGAGCAGACAGTTCCCAGAGGGGGGATGAAGGGGAGGTGGGAGGGACCTTTAATTTATGATGGTAAGTATTTATTTTACAAAACCAAATTTTAATTCTAAAAATTGAGTTTTTATTACAATAAATACGTTACCATCATAAATTTAGATATTAACTGAATTTAACGTAATGCTGAATACCCCTGAAAATTGGGGAACCATGTGCATTACCTGCTGGTACTGGTCCGAAGCAAAAGGTTGTCACAAAACAGGGTATAGAGCGTAAGAAGTGGTTAAAACGTACTAACTGACCGTCATTAACCAACCTACAAAACCTCAAATATGGAAGATTAGCAATATACCAGGAGGAGGTTAACGCTCTAAGTTCAATGAACCTTAACTAGAAGCTTGAGAAAGTTTGAGAAGCAGACTTAAAAAACTATGAAAGTTTTAACAAATCCAAGTAGAAAACCTTAGCAGAAATAAACCCGAATTCCCTTCTTAAATGGGATAAAGACGGGTAAAAGCTAGGTTTTCTCAAGCTAGAAAACCTAGACAAATACTTCAGCTAGATTCTAATTGGAAAAAACTCTTATCACCTACATACAATTTTACCTCTGAGGTAAGGTCAGAAAGGTGACAGTGTCATAGACTTTTCCTGCAAGTTGAATCTTGGCTAGGAAAAGGAGTCTGTTATTGTAATTCTCGACTTGTATGATGTAATTCACATACAAGATTCAGAGAAACAAAAAATGCAAATGAAAATGACTACTACAAACAAAAGTTAAGGCCATTAAAATAATCCAAATCCCTAGGAGGTACACATGTACCAGTAGTCCTTGTTTGGAACATTACACGAAACAGTTTATAACAGCGGCAAAAAAAAAAACTGTTTCTTTAAAGAACCCGACCTCAAACCAAGTCAATACATCAGCAATTGCTGAAATTCAACTCTTAATAGAGGAGGGTACAAAAAGATTTTTCATGAACAATATACATGAAAAATCAGATCTGTAAGAAAAGGGTTGATAAATAAACAAATAGTTTGGATTCAACCCAAGAACAACAGATAATCCATTTTAGAGTCTTAGAAGGACTCCTGTGGACTGTCCAATACTCTTGCAAAAAAGATCTTTCCCTACAAAGGAGAAAAAGTTCAAACGTTGATTCTTATAATAAGTCACTACAGTGGTACTGTACATGACTATAAGAAACAGTGAACCTGAATAAACTAGGTGTGCAGAAGAACCACCAAAGTCTGAAAGTCTTGCAAAAACTGAGCAAAACTGATACAGCAATAGAGGTTAGAAACAATCCACAACCCAGGGAGAAAAGATAATCCGATAAACCTGATTCAGGACCAAAAGGTCCAGAATAGGTCTCATCTTCTCATTGTTTTGAGAACCAAAGCTGAAGGGAATAAAAAACCTGCAGAGATTGGTGGAACTTAGTACTACAACACACCTTTTTGATGCCAAATCCCAATATTATCCTAAAACAGTTGATTCTAGAAAGAATCTTCTGTCTTGGAAGAAAACAGAGGAACTAAAGACAGAAAAAATAGTTCCTGTGCCCTCCATAGTACTGATAGAAACAAATAGTCTTCCTAACTAGTTTCCACTAAGGGAGAAAGTGGGACAACCTGCCCCCCCTAAAACCCAGGAAGAGGAGTGGTAAACCAGACCTATTCCAATGGGATATTACTGAAGGAGGGGCACATAATTTTCAAGGTATCTCACACTTCACAACTAAGGGCTTAATGCCAGTAGATGAAGATCGAGAAAAACTAGGAACAGTTAACCTTTCTATACCAAAAAGGAGGTACTGAACCCCAGGGATTGGCAGAAGAGGAAAGTGACTCACCAAGATGTGGACATATTCCTCTTAATATAAAATAGATTGCAGATTAAAAACTTCAGCAATGGGTGAACCTCGAAAACTTCTGTATGAAGATTGTCCAAAGGAACTCAAACAGAAGAAGTAGGAATCACTATCTCTTTCCCAAAAAGAGAATGAGATATTGAAAACCGAGGATAGGCAAAGAAGGAACATGACTCACTGAAAAGTGGACAAGTTTCTCCTACTATCCAAAGAACAGACTGAACATACAACGTCCCCATTGCATATTCCTTGTTTAGTCCTTAACGAAGTTTACCAAACTGAAGAAGAAGCAGGATTAGCTGACCTCTTTCCACAAAAGGAATGAGGTACTGAACCCTGAGAAAAGACAGAGGAGGAACATGACTCACTGAGAAGTGGACAGATTTCTCCTACCATCTATAGAAACAATAAAAGGCTTCACCACAGGGTGGACCTTGTTTCCTTCTATTTGAAGTTTACCAAGGGGACCCAAAGAGAAGAACTAGGATTAGTTGACCTCTTTCCACATTAGGAACGAGGTACTGAAACCTTTAGAAATGGCAGAGGAGGAACATGACTCACTAAGAAGTGGACAATTTTCTTCTCCTATCCAAAGAAACAAAATAAGACTTCACCATTGGGTGGACCTTGTTTCCTTCTATTTGAAGTTTACCAAGGGAACCCAAACAGAAGAAGTAGGGTTAGCTGACCTCTTTCCAATAAGAACGAGGTACCGAACCCTGAGAAATGGCAGAGGAGGAACATGACTCACTTGAAAGTGGAAAATTTTCTCCTACCATCCAAAGAAACACAAGACTTCATCATTGGGTGGACCTTGTTTCCTTCTATTTGAAGTTTACCAAGGAAACCCAAAAAGAAGAACTAGGATTAGCTGACCTATTTCCACAATAGGAACTAGGTACTGAACCCCGAGGAATGCTAGAGGAGGAACATGACTCACTTAGAAGTGGAAAATTTTCTCCTACCATCCCAAGAAACAACAAAGACTTCATTGGGTGGACCTTGTTTCCTTCTATTTGAAGTTTACCAAGGAAACCCAAAAAGTAGAACTAGGATTAGCTGACCTCTTTCCACAATAGGAACTAGGTACTGAACCCTGAGGAATGCTAGAGGAGGAACATGACTCACTTAGAAGTGGACAATTTTCTCCTACCATCCCAAGAAACAACACAAGACTTCATTGGGTGGACCTTGTTTCCTTCTATTTGAAGTTTACCAAGGAAACCCAAAAAGTAGAACTAGGATTAGCTGACCTCTTTCCACAATAGGAACTAGGTACTGAACCCTGAGGAATGCTAGAGGAGGAACATGACTCACTTAGAAGTGGACAATTTTCTCCTACCATCCCAAGAAACAACACAAGACTTCATTGGGTGGCCCTTGTTTCCTTCTATTTGAAGTTTACCAAGGAAACCCAAAAAGTAGAACTAGGATTAGCTGACCTCTTTCCACAATAGGAACTAGGTACTGAACCCTGAGGAATGCTAGAGGAGGAACATGACTCACTTAGAAGTGGACAATTTTCTCCTACCATCCCAAGAAACAACACAAGACTTCATTGGGTGGACCTTGTTTCCTTCTTTTTGAAGTTTACCAAGGAAACCCAAAAAGTAGAACTAGGATTAGCTGACCTCTTTCCACAATAGGAACTAGGTACTGAACCCTAGTCATAACAAGAACTCCTACAAGCCTAGAGACGGAGGATTATCAAAATTCTCAAATCTCTTGATAAATAGAAGGGTGCCAAACAACAGACACTGTAAGGCCCCTAGACTACCATCAACTTGCAATAAGGAGCACAGAGGACAAACGTCAAAGCCAATTATATGACAGAGTCCATTAAGATCAATGATCAACAGAAAAAATCTCTTCCCTAGAAATATGCAAGACATCCAAGACTGAGTATTTACAAAATCTCGGAGAATGAAAAGTAAGCAAGGGTTCCTAACAAAAATATAAGCGAGGCCCTTAGCTTACCATTAACTTGCAGAAAATGTGACCAGAAAACTCAAAGAATTACTCGCCTTTGTCCTTCAGTCAATTACTACTAGCTGCCATACAATGTTCAGCCATATGTAGAAACTGAGGACAACAGTCATGAGATTTTCCTGACTGAAAGCAAGACTTTGAGAAGGAATCAAATGATTTCAAACCTTATAAAGCCAAAAAAGCTTTATCCTTCCCAAAAAGAAAACCATGGATATTGATATCCTCTGGTTAAATACTTACCTGGGAAGGACTAGAGATGAAACCAACCATTAGGAAGAGAAAGATCAAAATACCTACCAATATATTATTTCATATAATTATTAAATTGATTAATAAATTTATAACAAATAATTATATTATCAATACTTATAATTATTTTATTATAACATACCACTATTAAATTTAAAAACAAAATAAATTCAAATCATGGCCCTGAAACAAAGTAGGTTACCTTGGCAAAAGAATTATTCCTCATGCCAATGGGAAAAAATTTATACCACACAGACCTTACCACAGTGTCAACCATTGACATTGTACGTGTAAACTGTTTGCCTCCGACACTGCACATCCACATGGTAGGCTAAGTGGAAATGTAAAATTACTTACATGAAATCAGTCCGGTAACTTTACCCGACCAAAGAAAACAATAAATGTTTTATGTAGTGATTGAGAAGTGTAATACTTACATGAACTTCAGTCTGGTAACTTTACCAGACAGAAGAAAACAAAAATATTTTCTAACGGAAATGGAAGTTCTTTACGTAAATAAAGAACCGCAACCGGAAACAAACACGTTTTACCGGAAACAAACATACTAATGTCTGTTGGTTCGAAGACGTTTCGTTTTAACTATGCAACATTTATCCCAAAACTCTTCCTATGTAATAATAGAAAGCTAAAGGGATAACCGTCCGCCGTGTAGATTGATAGAGTAAGTGTACTGTATAGACGTAAGTCGAGACTTTGCTTTGTTCATGTGCAACCTGAACAAAGGAACAAAACAAAAGTAATAATATTACAGTTTTCACTCCAATAATAAACACAATTTCTTAAAAAATAAGTTTCCTATGTAACAGGCTTTGGACCGTCAACAAAATAATTCACGTGCTGCTTGGTTCAAAGAACCGGAAAAAATGATGGAGATTATGGTTGCACATGCGCCAGGTGGGAATGGGGGTTGTCTCAAAGGGTATTTGTTTGTGTTTCCGGTTCACAAGCTGCGAATAGGGAAAATATCTAAATTTATGATGGTAACGTATTTATTGTAATAAAAATCTAAATTTATGATGGTAACGTATTTATTGTAATAAAATCAGTTTTTTCCCTGCTACTGTGTGTATTATTAACTGATCAATTACTGAACTAAACACCGTAACCACTCTGGCTCCAAGGCTATCATTAAAATGTTTAATGCTACCATCACAAATTTGTTGTGGCTACTACCAGGGTTTTCATGCCACCATCAATAAGTTTTGCATTTGATCTGTGACTACCAAACTCTTTTCCAAGAAAAGGAGAGAAATTTTATTTTTAGTCAAGAACTTGTTAAATTCTATAATTTTATAACCTTAATGTCAGCTTCAATGGCATCACTAAATCTGTATGGAGAACACTCTGTTTTTCCTGATCTACAGGCCTTTACTGAACAATACAGCTGAAAAAGTAAAAAGTACATATTGCAAACAAAGCTTAACATTTGTTTTCAGTTTGTAATAAATAAAGACAATTGTCTTACACTGTTTTCTGTCACCTTTCTGTCTGAACAATTATGTTTTTGCTCTTAATAAAATTAATGAAATACATTTACAATAAAAAACAATAACAAACCTTATCTTTGAAATGAAGCTGCCTTATATCACTTTCCTTCAGCATCAGCTGGTACACACCCATTTCAAGTTCCTCTGATTTTATGATTTCACCGTTTAGTGACCAATCAATTGTATACACCAATCCAGCCTCATCCAATTTTTCAAACTTACAAACAAAGACATTAAATGTAGCATTGGTTGTTGAGTTATAGCTCTCTTCTATCGATAATCTGGGTTTCTCTCTGAACTCTGGCAAATCTGTTGACCAAAAATTTTTTTTACAAATATATCTAAGAAAGGTTTTTAAGTAGTTACCTATTAGAGCTAATGCTAGAAAAATCAGACAAAATGTACAGCAAAATGGCAACAAATATTTGGTTGTATAATTACATGTCATATTCAAAGAAAGAATATACTTACTTACTTACTTACTCACTTACTTATTTACTTACTTACTTACTTCAAAGAAAGAATATATTTAAACAATCTATTTTGAGGAATTTTGACTAAATGTTTAGAGAAACGATTACAAACATACTGATCTGCACAAAGTATTACAGTAGAACGTCGATAACTCGAACTCGCTGGGGTCCCAAAAAATAGTTCGAGTTATCAGAAATGTATCTGTTCTGTACCGTGTATCGTGACCGATTTTGTTTATTAGTTTCTTGTTAATTTTCCTACACGCGGTATGGTTGTTTTTGGGAACTAAAATTAGTTTTGAATGTATGTAGATGTTTATTTCATGAATTTTGACAGGAATAAAGTTATTTTAGGTGTAATAGTTTGTGAATTTGAAATTTCTACATCGCTTACTATTTACTTCCGTTATTGCACAAAAACCAGTTTGTACTCGGTACACAGTGACTCGGTATATCTATCGCAGTTAAATTAAGTAAATAATTTCCACAATGTTTATTGCCGACACAATTTTCTTAAATTATTTTAGCTTTAATATTTGGTTTTTAATATCAATTTAACCACAGTTGTCAACAGTTTTAAATGATTTTTAATTTGAATAATTTTGTTGATTTGATAATCCGCTTGGTACATTTCATATTTTTAATTAAAAGAAACAATTAATGTCCATTTGCTTGTTCAAACTAATCACTAGTCATGACATAATTATTATCTAATATTTGTTAATGGACATACCTGTATGAATTGTTATGGCTTCTGTTATCCACGTCCTTTGTACCTGAAGTTAATTGCTTTGCACCGACGCTTATAATTTTAGTTCGAGTTATTGATGGTGACTTACATGAGTTTACTATCAAAGGGACCTATAAATGAGTTTGAGTTTTCGAGAAATCGGTGTTAAAAAAACCGGGGTTTTTTGTACAAACATATATAGAAATAAAAACAGTTCGAGAAATCGGTGGTGTTCGAGCCATCCGAGTTCGAGCTACTGAAGTTTTACTGTATATCATACAATAATGTAAATGGCTACAATTCAAAATTCCACAATAGAATCTATAGTATTGTAACAACACAAGCCAGAGTATTTAACAGAGAACTTCTCCAAAACCTAATAATTGAACATTTTCATACACCACACCAAAATACATGTTCTAATGTCCAATTATTAGAAAACATTTGTGAAATTCATCAATTTCTTACAGAGCTCAAATGGAATGGAAATTTTTACCAGTAACTGACTATTATTTTCATGTAGCAATGCCACCAGACCATATTCACATAAAGTTTATTTTAGAAATAACACTGCAATTATGAAAGCTCAGTCTGCATAAAACAAAAACTGGTAAATATTTAACTGTTGTTTTAATGAAACTGAAAACCAAAAACCAATCCAACAAGGATGGCTCCCTACACATGGCACATTGCCTTTGATAAACATTGTTATTTAATGGTACAAGTAGCCATTATTATATTAAACCACTACGACTTATTTGTAAATCATTATAATTTTAACATCTCTTACCTAATTGAACATTCAGATCTTTTACCATATCCTTGGTAGCCTCAGCTATATCCCAACCATCTATAACCATCCTACACCATATGCCTGTAGTTATTGGTCTTCCCAAATAGAAGAGGCGAGAAATAACAGCTGTAGTTTTTCTGCGGTAAAACACTTTAGTGTAAGCAACTTGAACTCCATCAAAATATAAATAAAGTCCTCCTTGAGAGCTCCATGAGAACTGTACATTTACAAAGATGTTGAGGTATTTCTTGAATGGTACATAAACTGTCCAAATTTTTGTCTTCGTGCTGACAGTCAGGTACAGGCGTTGCTTAGAATACCACATAGACATACCATATTTGTCAGCCTGGTCTCCACCATTAGAGAAAATATACATATTTTCTTTTAATTCTAGAACTTTCAGATTGAACTTAATTGACAAACCAAATTTACATTTTTCAATGTCTCCAATACATCCGGTTGTCAGATCTCCCATATCAACAAAATCATCAATTCCATTGAGTTGCAGAGCGAGGCCACCTGTTGGTCCACCAGTAAAGATGGGCTTACCAGTCAAGGTAAAGTTGTATCTCAAGGTAACAAGAATGTTAAAAACAATTCTTAAAAATGTCAGTCTGGTAATTTTTATATCAGTTCCTAAAATTGGAAAAAAAAAACAAACAAAACAAGAATTAAATAAATAACTAAAATTATAATGGATATTTCTGTTTTATAAATTTTCATTTGTATACTTCAACATAATATTTTGAAATAAACAATAGCCAGAGGTGTTTATAAAGGTTTTGTACTTTTATAATAGGGACACCTGTTTAAACAAGTGTGGACTGTGAGCACGCTCACAAATGGATACCCCCTCCCCTTTTCGCTTCAAGTCTAATTATCTCCCCTAAATAATATCCGACAGCAACAAAAATTCTTCATGCATATGATGTACTGAAAAATCTTGACATCAAAATCTGTCAAACGGTCAAAATCTGTCAGAAGTTGCGCTTACGAGGTCTCACACTAAATACTATATTTATAAAGTCTAAGTCCAATTATCTCCCCTGAATAATATATGACAGCGACGAAAATTCTAAATGCAAATCTACATATGATGTACTTCCTTCATGTAAAGTTTCATCAAAATCTGTCAAGCGGTTTAGGAGGAGAAGCGCTTACAAGGGATGTGGACAGACGGACAGACAGACAGGGTGATTCCTATATACCCCCCCCAAACAAGTTTGCGGGGGTATAATAAAATTCTGACTAAACCAGAAATCAGTTCAACTCACACATTTTTGTAATATACTTAAGGACTGAAAAACAAAATTTATAGAACAGCTTGGTTAAATGGATTACACAGTACATTCATAATAAAATAATCTGAATTGTTACTCCATGTTGTCTTGCATACCTCTCTATTACATATCTTACTAGAATTAACAGTACAATCAGAATAAAGCAAACCTGAAATAGTACTCCATGTTGTCTTGGATACCTCTGGATTACATATCTGACTAGAATTAACTTCATTTTTGAATCCTACAGCATAGCAGACAGTTCCAATTCGACAAACATCATCCTGGTGGAGAGAAATACACTTAAAAAATCATTCAAAATATTTTTTTCCATGATACTTAATGTTTGGTATTAATTTAATTTAAATCTAAGAATCTGTAATTAAACAGCATGCACTGTTGTAATGATATAAGGTGCTCCTTAGCCCTTTTTAAAGGGCATTAAATGATTAACACACTTCTCAAGAAGTTAGCATAATGTTTAGGATTCAACATTATGTGCACATTTATACTGAATGAATAATAAATTGATCATTTGAGCTGTATTTTAGTTGTATGAAGAAAATAACAGCTGCACCATGAGCCCATGATACACATGTCTGAAGGTTAACCTCTACTAAATAGCCAATCAGTTGATGCCATAGTCAAAAGTTGTGCTTAAAAAAACAAAAGTAGTTCTACTTTCACTTTGCATAAAAATTGTAATTCTGAATGAACCTGTTTAAAATTAAGTTTGTATGATGCACAAATATTTTAGAAGTGAAATGAATACAAATTTAATAATTTCAAGGAAGTATTAGATTTTGTACGAAACTTAACAGACTGGCACCTGTTTCTATCCATCTGACAACTGAAACTAGCTCTATTTGTGATGTCATTTTGTAAACTTTACAAAACATTCTTATTAGACTTTAATATTTTTGTGCCGGTCAGATATTTTTTAGTGAAGACATGGTATTTTGAGAAAATAAGGGTGTCACTAATAGTGAACTTAAGTTAAATACAGTATTCTATAAAGTGTTATAATAGCAATCTATGTAAATCTATTTAGTAGAGGTCAACCTGAACACAATGACAAGAGCTATATACACCTCATGGATACATAATTCTACCTCCACTGATAAGACATAATCAAATCTATTAAAATCAATGATGCCCCAGAATTATCAGAAAACTCATGAAACTTTCTAGAGTTCAAGTCTGAAAACTAAAAAATCCCCCCATTCTCCTTTTAAAACAAAAAATTATAATTAAACAAAAATGAATGGAAGCTGGCACCCATAAAAAAAAACAATTCCCCAAACTTTCACGAACCTGGCACCCATCAAAATAACAATTCCCCAAACTTTCAAGAAGCTGGCACCCATCAAAATAAACAATTCCCCAAACTTTCAAGAAAATTAATGAAAGCATTAAGTTAAAGTCTAAAAACTAAAAAATCTTGCCTTTTTTCCCTAAACAAAGTCCCACAACTCTATAACAATAATTATTATATAGATAGAGATGAAATATCGAATTTTCCGGGTGACAGAAATCACGGTAAATCACATGTGAAAATTATCGTTTATTTTCAGTCTCTGGTTTTTTCCCGCCAAAACGTCACAATGGTTTTGTACTATACAGATATTCATCCGCCGTTCATAAAATTTAGGATTAGGCATTAAAATTTTACGAAAACAATTTTGATCTATTTAATAAATAGGATAATCTATTGGGCATCGTGAATATCCAAAATATGATCACTCGTGCCGCATAAAGCATCAGATTAAACTCGTGCGCGGAACAAGTTCCGTGCACTCGTTTAATCAGATGCGTTATGCGGCACTCGTGATCATATTTTGGATATTCACTCCGCCCAATTAATTATCCTATAAATCAGAATTTTACCAAAGATAAAAGGAAGCTGGCAACTAAATAAACAAGCGTGGACTGTGAGCATGCTCACAAAGGGATACCCCCGCTTCGCTTAAAGTCCAATTATCTCCTCTTAATAATATCCAACAGCCACGAAAATTCTTCATTCACATATGATGTACTTCCTTCATGTAAAGTTTTATCAAAATCTGTCAAGCGGTTTAGGAGGAGAAGCACATACAAGGGCAGACAGACAAGACAGACAGACGGACGGACGTACGGACGGACAGACAGACAGGGTGATTCCTAAATACCCCCCAAACAAGTTTGCGGGGGGTATAATAAACTATTCCCCAAACTTTCAAGAAAATTGAATTGTTTGTTTGTTTGAATGATGTTTAATGCCACTTCCAGCAATTTTTCAGCTATTTCATGATGGCGTCCAGTTTTTATTGGGGGAGGAAGCCGGAGTACCAGAAGAGCACCCCCGACCTGCGGTAGGAAAACTGGCAATCCTTGTCAATTAAGATTGGAGTCGAGTAAACCCTGCCGGCAGTGAGAATCGAACCCGAAACCTCATTGTTGACAGACCATGTGATCAATAGTAGACGAACTACCTTAACCTCTCGGCCACCAAGGCCCCATTAAGAAAATTGATTTGATGAAAATGTTTTTGAGTTATAGTCTTAAAACTAAAAGTCCCCCATGTTTTTCACAAACAAACTCCCATAACTCTATAAGAATAATAAAAAAAATTACCAAAAAGTATACAGACCACCAGGCTAACATAAAATAACAACTGCACGAGAGGTGAAGATACACTGTGAAGGCATTTTCAAGATACAGTGTGACATGTGGACGATGACAGAATGATGGCATAACAGACGAACAGACAGCCATTTGTATACCATAATATGTCTGTCAGACAGGGCATATAAAATTGCAGATGGCTATATATTCTGAACAATATTGTCAAAGAAGATAAGATAGTGTGATCGTCATCATAGCACAATTAGGTCCCAATATGTAGAAAAATAAATCATTAAATGTGGGTTTAAAATAAGTTTATTTATCAGTTGAGACTTGAGTCTACATCATCTTCATCTAAAAACTTTCTGTCAAAAAGCTACATGCCCATTGTAATTGCAAAAGCATTTTGGGCTAAACACATCAGTATTATTGAGTATTACTGTCTTCAAATATACTATCACAATTTGTTAAAACCTTAATTAACATGTTAATTAGTTATCTTACCCTCAAAGTGCATCCATTTTCAGTACAAGAACTGCAAAGAGAGTCATATTTGATCAGCTTTAATGAATTGCCTTTGTTGGTTCCATCATTACTGACTGATAACTGGAATGTGCCAAGACCCAGCAATGGGCAGACAACTGTTTCCTTGTTTACATATATTGCTTTCTTGGTATACACAGTACCCTGTTAACATATTATTATTAACAATCAATGAACAAAAATATAAACATCACTTTCACAGGAAACTATAGAAACCTTGGTAACAATATCATAAGAAATCATCTGTAAATCTTGACATATTATATTTAGTGCCTGGACCTTTTTTGCACTGTTCAATATTTTTGTTTTTTTAAAGACTTTTAAGTTCAATCATAAATTTAAGCCTTATAAAAATTCTATCTGCCTTATATTGGATTGTTTGGGCTTTTGTGCCAATTTCAGCAATTTTAAGCTACATCAATGCATTCAGTTTTTATAAGGGACCCTCCCAGAGTACCAGGTGACAGCATTTGGCCTGTGGTAGGAAAAGTTAAAATCAATGTAAATTAAGGTTTAAGGGCAACTTACAAGAGCAAGACTCAATTTTACAATCCCAATGTTAACACACAGAAAGAGATGTTTTTTCTCTTAATGACTAGCTGTCATTCAGCCACAAAGCCCCCACAATGACTGAAGTTGTTTTACTTACATTTTGAATGCCAAAATGGCAGGTGAGAGTATCAACATCTACAAAATCTATGCCAGTTACAATAACATTTTCACATTTATCTGCCTGGATGTCACAAAGACTGCCATATAACAGCGATGTTAACTGAGGTTTGTCATTCACAGAAATATCACATTCGTCCCCATGGAAACCAGTATTACATTTACAGACACCTAAAAGGACAATATGATACCTGAATACAAACAAAATTTCAAATGTGCATATAAGTGATCTTACAAAATAAAAGAAGTAAGCCAGATGTATTACAAGAAAGATAATGTATCTGGACCACAATTGCCCACATAAGATCATATTTGGTGTCCCAGATGTCTATTGTTAGTCAATTTACTTCTGTAATGTTCTATACACATCGGAAATACTATTAATTTTTTAACTCCATTTAACTACATTTGTTTTTAACATTGACTCAGTAAAACAGTATATTTGGTATCATTAGCAATCAATTGATTTAATACAGCTATAATTATATGTAACACCTTAATATGCAAATAAATTGTAATACAAGTGTTTAAAATAGAACTACAGACAAGTTTTTTATAACATATACAAATGTTTGTACTAATCCATAAGCATTTCCCATTTCTGGAATAAAAAATATGTGAGTTTGAGTTAAAATCCTTGTTTTAACCAATCAAAACTTAGAATTTAGTTACTGCTATCATAGTTAAGAAAACACTCGAGTTAAGTTTTAGATTTGACAGATCTTTTGAGAAATTCAGGTCCTATTATAAGGATAAAGTTTTCAGCTGGTTTCAAAAATATTAAAATATTAAGTGTAGGAATAACTATAAACAGTAAGTACTTACACAATAGTGAATAATATCCAGTGAACAATAGGTAATCACTGCCTACATCTTTAATACTTTATTCTAGAACTAAAATTTAAATGACATACCTTCATCACATACGCCATTTCCACTACAACCACTGGGACAAATAGCCTCTAAAAGTGTTGGTTGCTCAAACACTCCATTGATTGTAATAAATACACTGATATTAAAAGACAAGTGTATTGAACACTGTTCATCAATATTTTGTATTAATTCTGTTGCCCATGTAGTATCGTCTGTAACCTGAAACCAATAAATTTGTCATTAGATATAGTTAAACAGTACTTTTTTTACTATTCTTGTAATTTTTCAACAGTAACAACATTTATGTATTCATGGAGATACTACTTAGCACATCATGCTTAATAGACAAAACACATTAAAAACTAATTATATTAAAACATTTCATTAAAACTAAATGTTACCAAATTGAATTCTTGTGTAAACTCTTTACAATTTATACAAAAATAGTCAATTCCCCAAAAGCAAAAAGCAAGCATTAAAAAATAGCTTATGAGGTATGAATAGCACAGTCTACTTTAGTTAAGAAGATTATGCACATTTAAACAAGAAATTAAACCATATATGAAGTCCTACATAAATTTAATGCATAATTATTGCAAAAAATTAATTATCAAAATACAAAATATCAAAACCCACCAGAATGTCGTCCATACAGCCATCCACGCCATGATCAAAATTGACACCAGGTGTACTACTACACTTTGATCCCTTCTCACTGGCCATCACAGCCTGTATACAAAGTGTTCTTGCTCCATTTTCATCTATACCTGAAGGAGTTGGCCATGAAACTGCCTGTTGAGTAAAAGACAAAAATGATTTTCTGTTGTTGCTTGTAAGAACATTGAAAACAATATCATGTCTAGCATTGATATTCTTACAAAATGTCAGTATAATCTTTTTTATTTTGCTGTAACAAATGTGTTCTGATGTAACAATTGGAAACTTGACAATATCTCCTAAATAAACAATATTTATGGCATGGCACATCTCCATGCATTCTTGTATTAATGAAAAACTACTTAAATGATGAAGCTTTTTTTAAAAAAAAAGAGTTAAATATAACATACAGACTGCACATAATCTTTGTCAAACTCAAACATTATCTGCTCTTCCTTCAGGAAACACTTTGATGCAGCTTTACCATTGTCTTTAAGAAGCTGAGATGTGATATCTTCACCTGTAAAAAATAAATAAAGACATGCTTACTGTTTCAGGACAAGTGTAATATCTTAAAAACCAATTATACAAAATACCCATTAAATAAACTAGACAAAGTCGATCTAGCGATCGCTGATACCCCCGCTTTTGTGAAAATTTCTAACGTTTTTCGTGGACTGTGACCTTGAAATTTGATGGATTTCCACCAAAATCAATAGGCTTCTTACCAACAAAATATATAACAATATTTTACAGTTTCATTAAAATCGGATGCAAACTTTTCGAGTTATTGTCCGGAAACAACTTTTTTGTTAAAATTTCTAATGTTTTTCGTAGACTGTGACCTTGAAATTTGACGGATTTCCCCCACAATCGATAAGTTTCTTACCAACCTGATATATAACAATATCCCAAAGTTTCATTCAAATCACATGCAAACTGTTTGAGTTATCATCCGGAAAAAACTTTTTTGTAAAAATTTCTAACGTTTTTCGTGGACTGCGACCTTGAAATTTGACGGATTTCCCCCAAAATCAAAAGGCTTTTTACCAACTTGATATATAACAATATCCCAAAGTTTCATTCAAATCGGATGCAAACTGTTCGAGTTATTGTCCTGAAACATCTTTTTAGTTAAAATTTCTAACGTTTTTCGTGGACTGTGACCTTGAAATTTGACGAATTCCCCCAAAATCAAAAGGCTTCTTACCAACCTGATATATAACAATATCCCAAAGTTTCATTCAAATCGGATGTAAACTTTTTGAATTATCATCGGGAAACCCAATGTGGATGGACGAACGGACGGACGGACATGAGGACCACTATATACCCCCGACTCTGTCAAGCGGGGGTATAATAAACTGTAAAATTTCAGATGTTCAAGATTAGTTCTATATCATACTACATACAGTCGAATATTGATGTCTCCAACTGGGTTGATTTGATGCCTCTATTGAGCCACACTTTAGAGCCTCAACACCAAATCAGAAGCTATCAAATGTATAATAATAAAACATGGCAAAACTTTTAACCCCCCCACTGTGTATGGAAACACTGAAATTATTTTATTAGAGACATATTGTATTATTATGTTTTGCTACGATGTGACTGACTTGACCATGGTTTTCCTCTTTCTTTTATATAATATCAAGAATAATAACTTTGAAGAAGAAAGACCTTTAATCGACAACATTACTGTTCAAAATTCATGTTCATGCTCAAAAGTAATTTTTCAGCATTTTAATTGCTACATCCAGCCAGGACCTTTGTAGTTCATGTCAATAACAAAATGCACATATAAAGGTAAGTCAACCTGACCTGTTCAATGATGAAGTTTGTTGTACTGGTACTTGATAGCAGCACTGGCATGCAATGCAGACAGAATAACTAGAGGCTCTTAAGAGCCTGTATCGCTCACCTGACTTACAAAAAAACTTTTTAAGACAATACTTTTCATGCAAATTTTGATATTAAATGCTAAAGAGTTTATTTGAAGATGCTGTTTCTATGAATGTTGCCATGTTGAATTTACAATCAGCAGTAGGAGTGTTTCTGAGAAGAAGCAGTTTTTGTTTTTTCATAGGTTAGTATGTTAAGTGATGTTCCATAGTGGCAGCAATCTTGTATTTTGGATCAAAACAAAAAACTCAAAATTGGTAGAGCACCATACAATATCACATATCCTAAAATCTGCCAAGCAGTTTGTGAGAAAATGAATTTTAAAATCTCAGCCAGACAGAACGCATTTGCAGCTCTGGCAGCCATGTTGAATTTCCTATCGGCTCGAAACATACTTAAAATAATAAGATTACTATCACTTCTGCATTATTTGGTTAAATTGTGTGGAACTGAGTTTCAGAGAAGAAGCTGTTGGTATGGTTTTCCCATAGGGTCCTATGTTAAGCTGTGTTCCACCGTGGTGGCCTCTTGGAATTTAGATCGCCACAAAAAACTATTTTTTCAAATCAATCTGCTAAGCCGTTTGTAAAAAGACGATTTTTGAAATTTCAGCCAATCAGAACCCATTAGTTGCCCTGGAAGCCATGTTCAATTTGCAATTGGCTCAAAAAACTCAAAATAATAAGATAAATATCCATTAATCATTTCTTCATAATTTGGCTTCATTTGTGTGGAACAGTTTCAGAGAAGATGTTGTTTGTATGTTTTTCCCATAGGGTCCTATGTTAAACTATGTCCTGTGATGGCGGCCATCTTGGATTTTGGATTGGAACAAAAAACTCAAACTTTGTAGAGGACCACATAAGGTACATTTCTGCAATATTTTAAATCAATCTGCCAAGCAGTTTATGAGAAGACGATTTTTGAATTTCAGCCAATCAGAACGCATTAATGGCCCTGGAAGCCATGTTGAATTTGCAATTGGCTGGAAAAACCCAAAATAATAAGATAATTATGCAACCTTCATTTCCTTATTAATTTGGCTTCATTGTGTGGAACAGTTTCAGAGAAGAAGTTGTTTATATGTTTTTCCCATAGGGTCCTATGTTAAACTATGTCCTGCGATGGCGGCCATCTTGGATTTTGGATCGGCACAAAAAACTCAAACTTTGTAGAGGATTATCAAAGGTACATTTCTGCAATATTTCAAATCAATCTACCAAGCAGTTTATGAGAAGAAGATTTTTGAATTTCAGCCAATCAGAACACATTAACGGCCCTGGAAGCCATGTTAAATTTGCAATTGGCTCTAAAAACCCAAAACAATAAGATAATTATGCAACCTTCATTTCCTTTTTAATTTGGCTTCATTGTGTCGAACAGTTTCATAGAAGTTGTTTATATGTTTTTCCCATAGGGTCCTATGTTAAACTATGTCCTGCGATGGCGGCCATCTTGGATTTTGGATCGGCACAAAAAACTCAAACTTTGTAGAGGACCATCTAAGGTACATTTCTGCAATATTTCAAATCAATCTGCCAAGCAGTTTATGAGAAGAAGATTTTTGAATTTCAGCCAATCAGAACGCATTAATGGCTCTGGCAGCCATGTTTCATATTTGATCAGCACCAAAAACTCAAACTTTGTTAAGAACCACCCAATAAACATTCCTGCCAAGTTTGGTTCCAATTGGCCAAGTGGTTGTGGAGAAGAAGATTAAAATGTAAAAAGTTTACGGCCGCCGCTGCCGCCGACGACGACGCCGACGACGGACGCAAAGTGATGAGAATAGCTCACACTGACCCTTTGGGTCAGGTGAGCTAAAAACAATAACATTCTTGCATTAGTGAAAATATTTGGCATCCCAATTAGAAAAATTGGTAACTATGATTTGCTGTAAATGTTGTGGAGTATTCAACTACCAACTAAGCTGACAATCACAACTTAATACCTATTTTTTTATTCTTCTTATTCTTAAGTAGTGGACTACAGTCAGTGTAGTAATTATTTGGACCACAGTTATCTCCCATTCCAAGATGACAATGACAATACTTTGTTGTGGATCCATCTTCAACATCATCTGGACAGTAACCATTGTATAATGTGTCAATATTTAAGTTATCTACATGTACCCTGTAAAAAATGCAGATTGTGTTGAAAATTCGTATTACAACATAAGAATTTTATATATGTTTTGTATTTTTTATTGAGTACTTTACAAGGCATTGAATGTAATATGCCAGCATTGGTTAACATCATTCAATTACCTGTAACATATCGACTATGTATGCAAGTAACTAGAGAACATAATATATATATATATATATATATATATATATATATATATATATATATATATATATATATATATATATATATAATTATGATCTTAACTTTTGGCATTAATATTGTTAGTATAATAAACTATTCCCCAAACTTTCAAGAAAATTGAATTGTTTGTTTGTTTGAATGGTGTTTTTACGCCACTTTCAGCAATTTTTCAGCTATTTCATGGCGTCCAGTTTTTATTGGGGGAGGAAGCCGGAGTACCCGGAGAGAACCCCCGACCTGCGGTAGGAAAACTGGCAATCCTTGTCAATTAAAATTGGAGTCAAGTACACCCTGCCTGCAGTGAGAATCGAACCCGCAATCTCAGTGTTGACAGACCACGTGATCAATAGTAGACGATCTACCTTGACCACTCGGCCACCGAGGCCCCCATTAATATTGTTAATGCAGGTATGAAATTGGAAACATAAAATATGATGTATTCTCCATCTTCCTCATCTATAACTGTAGACCTGGATTTCATGAAGAAGCATGTTTTCTTTGATGTTAAAGGAATGAAGCAGCACAAAAAAAGTAATATCATTTATATTTACAAACCTCCAACTTAAGGAGAACCCTTTTGCATTTTTAGAATCCCCAGTATAGAGCATTCCATCTGATTTCAGCTTGTCATTTTCCAGGTTACCATCAAAGTTACCACACAAACCTACAAGTCATAGAGAAAATTGCTATGACATTCACAAAATTTGATCCATAAAACCTTAAAAACGAGGCAAATATGCTAGATTTTAAGAACAACAAAATTTGGAAATAATTTTTGTACATTTGTTGGATACTGTATCATGTGCTGACACTATATTTGTTAAAATTTTACTTAGAACATTAGCAAGTAGTTTACCAATACTGTGCCTTTCCATGATTAACCAATCTTCAAGTAATAAATTATTTTGATTCTAATAGGATAATTTTAGAAGAAGAGATGCAATGTTTTGTTCTTAACTGCTATTTAAATTTCCTCCTACCTATAAAATAGATACGTGATTTTTCAAGAATTGCAGTTTTCTCAAGGTTTTTTTTATATTCAAAATTACAGTCCTTAAGGTTTTTTATTTTCAGTATATTTGTTTCGATTGTCATTGTTTGTTTGAATGTTGTTTAATGCTACTTTCAGCAATTTTACAGCTATATCATGGCATCCAGTTTTTATAGGGGGAGAAAGCCGGAGTACCCGAGAAAACCCATGACCATTGTTAAGATTCAAGTCAAGCGCACCATGCCTGCAGTGAGACTCAAACCTGCAATCTCAGTGTTGACAGACCACTTGATAAAAAGTAGATGCAGAGTAACATATGGAATAAAGTGAAAGTAAATGCTATGTATGGGTTTGTGCAATTATATCTTGCTTCAATTTATTTCTAATTTGATTACAAGACCTTTCAGTGCTCATCTTTAGATTAATTGTAGTGGCTATTTGTGCAAATGAGCCTCTACTAATGAATCATTGTTTTCCAGAAAAAGTTAAATGTACTCCATCAGAGGCATTTAGAACACCCCAATCAAAAAATATTAACATTATAACACTGCATATGTTTAATACATGACAGGACAGCATGTTATTGTAATGACGAAACCTTAAAAAACTATTTTAGTTATTTATTTTATTTATTGAGCTTGTCTCAATTAAAATACTAGCTAGTATTAATGGTGGTTAAAATTAAGTGTTTCAAGCAAATGATGGACGTCTTTGTAGAATTAAATCTTTAACATCTTATGTGCAATGTGCAACTTATTTTCGCTATGCAGTAGTTACCTGTCCATGATTTAGTTAAATAATACTAATTTTTGACAGATAAAAGTGATAATAGAAATTTGACTTTTAAACAAGTTAAAGCTAAAAAGAATTCATATTTTTTAGAACTTAAGTTACCTTCAACATTATTAAAGTCTGCTGATGATGATTTCAACCACACATTCATAAACTGTGGCAGTTTGCCTTTTCCCATAGCCACTGTGACAATAGCACCATGTGGTAGATGAATCTGTTGTCAAAAATAAATAATTACAATGCAGATTTTAAATAACTAAATACATTAAATGTCAGGGACATAATATTGTACTTTACTTCAAGACATTAAAATTCATATCTGCTACTTTTCAAGACTGAATAGGGACTTAATACTGACTTTCACAGCCAGTAACATACAACCATGTGTTATTTCATATAAAAACCATAATTTAAATGGATATTCAACACATCCAATTTGAATGGTTAAAAAATATGTAGCACTTTGTATAACAACCAATATATTTATACAGTCAACCCTCTTTACAACCACCATGTTAATTTCACACCAGCATTGACGTTAAACTGAATTTGCTGTTATAACAATTTGTATTTGTTGTACTTTGATTATCTCCCTTTTTTATTTGTGTCTTTTGAAAATCGTTAAGTCTGCTCAATACCCAAGCTTAATAACAAAAAATAATAAATTGCTTGTTTTCTTTTGATATTTAATTAAAAACCTTTTTTATTTTTTAACACAAAAAAAATTAATTGTAAATTATGATTATTTACATTAGACAGATTTTCGGTAATTATCCTATTTCTGATGTGCCGCGTCAATCTTAACACACTTGTAATTAACCCAATAATTTTATAAAATATTTGAAGATTAAATAGTCTTTGACACCTTTTTAATGAAGCGATATCCCTGTCATCATTTAGTTTTGCAATGGAAATGTCAAGCAAGGTTAATTATGCAATATCAACAGGTGTTCGTTCACCTGTGCAATCAACCGTTACCCGGCGTTAGAAAAATCAATTCGCTGGCCAAAGATAATCTTTCACAGGTAAATTTTGATAATTCGTCGTTGTAAGAAATTATTTTACATTGCTTTGGTATATTTGTTACGGACATGCGTAGTCTGAGTCGTAAGCCGAATATGTCGTCATATCGAGCATAGACAACACGTGGACACGTTTGTTCCCACTGAAATCCGGTCGGATGTCAAATATTCTGTTAAATCAAATGTCGTTGTAATGAGGGTTCACTGTAATAAAAATGTCTGCATAAAAATGGGGACAGAGTGAAGAATGTAATGGAAAAAACTGGATTACTGTAGAATTGATTCCCTGCACAAATAAGGTTTTTGTAGTGGATCATGTGCTTACTGCAGACTGTTATTCATTATTAAATTCCCACAATTCTGAAATCAGTATTCATGAATTATATATTCAATAACATATATTTTTAAAAGCTCTAACTCTGTCTAAAAATCATCAAGAGGAATTCTTAAAAACAGACTTATTCTGGCTGTAAATCATAAATGGGATTGTCTATGTATAACTTTTTGTTTTTGTAGAAGAAGTGATCAAAATAATTGACATCTCTGTGTATATTATAACAATACAAATTTTACATCATTCACACCACAAGATAGAAAGAATAACATACCAAATATTTCTTTCCACCACCTGTACGCAATATTTTAGTTCCAGGTGTTAGTTCTCCATTGAGTATGAGATTTATTTCCAGGGACTTGCCCTTTGTAGTCCTTGTAGGTCCACACTTGTCAAAAATAATGACATCATCTCCTGATCTGATGGCCACAGCACAATTACATGTTGCTTTTGAATTGCAGCTTCTGTAGAAGGTTCTCACCTAAGGTGGAAAAATTAAATTGGAGGGTCAAATAAACTTATTACAGTCAAGTAAAGGTCATATGAATTAAGTAGAGGTAACTTTAGTATTGTGTGTATCAGAATAGACAGGAGGTCATATTATAATAGAGTGGAAGTCATATCAGACCAGAGTGAAAGTAACTTTAAAATAGAGTGTAAATCAAATCAGAATAGACTGGAGGTCATATCAGAATAGAGTGGAGGTCATATAAGAAAAGACTGGAGGTCATATCAGACCAGAGGAAGTAACTTTCGAATAGGGTGTAGGTCATATCAGAATAGACTGGAGGTCATATTAGAATATAGTGGAGGTATTATTAGCCTAAAGTGGAGGTCATATTAAAATAGACACAGGTCCAGTTTTCATCTGGTACTCCAGCTTCCTCCCACAATAAAAACTTGACACCATGAATAGCTGAAAAATTGCTGAATGTGGCATTAAACAACAATCAAATAAACAAACAATATTAAAATAGAGTGGAAGTAATATCAGACCAGAGTGGAGGTAAATTCAGAAATTGAGTGGAGTTAATGGTAAAAGTGAATAGAGGTCATATTTTAGAACATTGGAGGTCATATTAAAGTAAAGTGTAGGTTATATTAAAACAGTAAAGGTCTGATTAAAATGGATATATTAAAATAATTTGCAGAATCTGATGAATGATAGTAGAAAAATACCCAGATCTACAATCACTATATACATGAATTATTTACAATATATCTAATAAATTTGACATAAATAGAAATCTAACTCATATTCCAGCTTATATATTTCTTAAATTTACATAGTTTCTCTTTTGCTATTTTTTGACCAGCGAGATAAATTAAGCAAGCTTTCAGATTGAAAAGATTTTTCCAAATCCAAAAAATGTCAGGTTTTGTAAATAAATATTATAATTCTACTCTGACTTAGAACCTTCTGTGTCTTTAACCCTATGTCTTACCTCAAATGGGAGTACTTTGTGTCTGTAAAAAATGAACTCCCCCTCTAGGAAGTTGTTGTATTTCCTGTATAAATAAATTGACACAGTTAAACACATGTTTATTAACTGGTAATATTTAGAATGAAGTATGACATGTTTATATTACTTCATCATTCTTAATCACCCAATCACTTTTTATGAAGCTTTTTATGTTCATAAAGAGCAGTTCTGAACATCACAAAAAAAACAACTATATAATAGATAATTTAAGAAAAATTAAAAATAAATAAAATTTATAATATAAAAAATAACAAGGCAAATCTTGTCAAATGGCCAAACAAACATGGGACACTCTCCTTAAAAAAGACTCTGGTTTATAAATTAAAGAATCATTAAATGTACATTAAACACCAACCACAGAATGAACCTGTTAACAAGAACTATGCCATATCAAACACTATGTCAATTAATGGTAAGTTAATTTTTTTAAAGTAATTCTAATTTGAGTAATTGTCAGAACTAAAAGTATTTAAAAAAAATCAAAGAATGTGTCCGAACACAGATGCCTCCACTAAATTAAGTCCCAAACAGGAAGTAGTGTCCGACAGGTCTGAAAGTTGCTTAAGAAGTACAACTTGTGATACTGAACCACCCTGCCAAATTTCAAATTGTTCTTATGTACGGTTTCTGAGAAAATCTTGATGGAAATTCGTACGGACAGAACGACGTATATACAAATGAAGTCCCAAACAGAAAGTAGTTGTCCAACATGTCTGAAAGTTGCTTAGGACGTACAACTTGTGATACTGAACCACCCTGCCAAATTTCAAACTGTTCTGATGTACTGTTTATATTAATTCATGACATCGACGGGGCATAAAATGTGTAACATTCATTATAAAATTTTCAATCAATGTAAGAAAATGAGCCATGTAAACAGTGACATATATGAAGTTTTCCATGCAGGTATAACTGTTTAATGATGAAATCAAGCAAGCATTCTTTTTATATCAAAGAACATTTTCATGTGTATTGTTTTTCCTGCATTCACAGAAATCCATGACTCAACTTCGTGGAATGACGGATGTTGATAGACATCAAGTGAGTGGTCAATGTAGACTTTTAAAGGGGAAACCTAATTATTTAAGAATATCTCAGATAAAAAGACAAATAAGCATCTTACCAGCCATCAAAAGAGAGCATATGTGGATCATTTACAGACTGACAAACTTTACCCTTGTCTCCATCTTCAATGTTAACCTGTTGATAAAAATGACTTCTTTAACAAAGCAGCACAGTAAACTTGGAAGAAAAATGGTAAAATAACTGAGATAATTATTATACAAGTATGTTTGTGAGTTTGACACTGCTCCCAGATACCGTAGATCCAACATCAGCCACAATGGCCTCTTTTGTCCTGAATGCATTACAACTGATGGGGACCTATAACTACCATCTTTTACACATATTACACATATAGTAAAATTTATCATTCAATTATATGAATTTCAATTTCCTACTGATTTTTCTTCATTTTAATACACACAGCAATAAAAATGAATGCTTAATAGACATTATATTTTCCTAAGGGTTTTATAATGCAATTACATTGATAGTTGACCAGTTAGCATATCCAGTTATTAATCGACAATTGATTGTGATTTGTTTCCAAATATTCCTAACAGTGAAAGGCTAATATATAATTACCTTGACACTTCTATATGTATAATTGTAGGAAACTATGTCCTGACAAAATGTAAATATCCCAACATTCAATTTTCTTGTAACATCACCATCATAAACTAAGTCTGTTGTTGCCATTACAGGTATCAAAAGATCATCTTCCCAGTTGTTAAGGGAGATAATTCCACCACAGAATGCCGAGTCTTTTTCATTGATGTTGCTAAAAACATTTAATTGCAACATATTAGTTTAAAAGTTATCAAATAGTGTACATGTACAAATTTTAATTATGTTTTATTTCATATTCCCTGAAATCATGAAACAAGCAATTACCTATAACAGATTATGTTTGTTTAAATGTCTCTACAGATTACACCACTTACAGCAATTTTTCAGTTACATTTAGTTTGTTGTTTTAAGTGACATTATACTGATTTGATCTACAGATATATGTGTATTATTATAACTTACCTAAACCTTTAACATCACATTGAAAATAGATTTTCATCAAAGCTCTTTTTAAAAAAACTTCAAAATTTGGATAGGTTTATATAATTACTTCAGGATAACACAATCTACAGTACAGATTTAAAACAAAATGACAATTAAACATATAATCATATTAACAACACAAGTCTTACTTGTACAACACAGCAGCTTGGAAATGTGTATTGCCATTAAGACACTGTCCTTCAGTTTCCTGGAAATGAGTGGTTACTCGAACATAACATGAGTTGTTTGTTCTCTGCTCTGGTGGACAGAACAACAGAGGTGGAACAGAAGTTCTTACGCTGACATATCCAGCTGGTCCTCCTTCTTTGATGTTTATAACAGTGGTTTTAACCTGCCAAATAAATCAGACAGGCATTAAAAGATCAATTCATTTAAGCATACTCAAAAATAGACATATTTTAAAATTGTTTATTGAACTTGTTGAACTAGCAACATTTTACAAATTTGGACAAAATTCAACAAATACCCATAAAAGAAACAACTGATCCATTATAACAAACTTTAATCTGCATATTATTTATAAGAATTTTTTTTCAGTCAAGAATTTAAAGGGCTTTCAAGGACCTTGGTTGCCAAGTGGTTAAGATAGTTAGTCATCTACTACTGATCACATGGCCTGTCAACACTGCGGATTCAAGCATTACTGCAGGCAGGGTGTACTCGACTGTAATCTTAAGTGACAAGAATTGCCAGTTTTCCTATTGCAGGTTGGTGTTTCTCCACATACCCCAGTTTCCTCCCCACATAAAATCTGGATGCCATTATATAAAGTGGCAATAAACACAATTCAAACAAAAAACATCATATAACCAACTGTTGAAATCCACCAGGTAAAAAAAGGGTCCCATGGTACTTAAATCTACTATTTATTACTCATAACTTCAATCTAAATATACTAGCTTGAATGATTTTAATATGGAGTCAATATTGGATCCTCTATAACATGAGCAATTTTTAAGAACAAATTCCATCCCCAAGGAATATTTCTTACCAAGTTTACTTCCTATTGACCAAATAGTTTTAAAGTTCACATGATGCATGATTAAAAAAGAGGCAAAATTAGTACCATTTTGAAAGTAAAGTAATTTTGTATTTCTTACAGTACATTCTTGTATAAAATTCTATAACTAACCACAACTTCTGCTGTAATGATGTTACTCTTTCTTGATGGGCCTCTGGTGTTATCACAGTCATATGAAAAACATGGTGTAACAATACATTTTGTCTGAAAAATATTGTTAAATATGACATCTATTTAAAAATATGAATAAATAAATGTACACAAAACCCTTTGAAATTAAATCGACATTGTATTTGCTGTAATATTCCTTGTATTAAGGACTTTCCTTTTGAAAGAACAGTCAAAGAAAATATAGAATTATAGATACACACTGGTCCAATATTCAAGATTTTAGAGAAAAAAGTCCCCAAGTCCCATGCAAGCTTTTAGAAAACAGTAATGGACACTGCACATCCATCCAGTCATTTCACTTTCACATCATTTCTTTTTTTTTCATGATGGACATATTCACAATCCTGGCAAAAATGTCAACAAGATTAATTAGCAACAATATTGTTGATTCTGTGACTAATTTTTTTTTTATCTTGGCAGAAGGAGCTACATTATTGACGGTAAAAGCAGAATGACACCAAAAAGTATCTGAAAAATTAAGTTTTTGGTAATCTGACAATCCTGCTCCATAAGCCTATATGAAAAGATAATAACAATAAATCCTATTATTCAATAATATATAAAACATTTTGTATAAAAATAATGTGACTGAAAAATTTGAATAAAAAAGGATATTCACTAACAATAAAATGGTTATTCACAGCAGGAAAATGCATGCGAATTATTCAATTAGTGAATATCCTTTTTTATTCAAATTTTTTCAGTAAAAATCATAAATTTGATATTTGATTTTTGTTGCATTATTGAATAAAACAATAACTGTCTTTTGATTTGGTAAATGTGTGGAGTTATTGACTTTTGAAAAAACTCTTTGTTTTTTCAAAAGTCAATAACTCAACACATTTACCTCATCAAAAGACAGTAATTGTATAATATTGTTTATTATGTTTGGGCTACAGTTGAAATCTTTGATTTCGACACAGCTTTGAAAAATCTGTGCTAACACACTGCCACTGAAACAAAGCACCATGTTTTGGACAACCATGCCTCCCTTTAAGTGTGATATATTTTTTGTACATGCAATAAAATTGCAGTAACATTAAGAGCTCAAAATATTATTTTAATGAATATGGTAAGAAAATTACGAACAACTTTCCAGTGTAGGAAGTAGTAAAAATTTTAATTTTTTTTCGATTTTGACAGAATGTGTGATATTGGGACCATTTAAACAGAAACTGATTTTGTAAAGCCTGAATTTTAATTTCAAACATAAAATATAAATATGCAAGATACATAAGCTTGGTAGACACAAAATAATAATGCCCAAATAATCCCCACTCAATTTTCTTGAAATGCTTTTTTTTAAAACAATAACATAAAACTGAATAGCAAGTGCACATCAGTGCACCACAGACTATGGACAGTGATCCTATTGTGTCAATTATGAGATGCAGGTAACATAAAATATATCTTTTGTTTACCTGGACACCATATCCTCCTTGGCCATACTGTTCCTCTGTAAGTTCAGTTTTACTTTCTGATGTGTATATATTAAGGACAGTAACATTATCCACAATCCAATCTACCAAGTACTTCACATCCGCACGGGGTAACTTTTCAAATTCACACTCAAATATAGAACCATTCATGCTTTTGTCAAATTTAACACTGAGTTTGGGTTCTGCTTGAAGTTCTGGAACCTCTTTAAAAAATTAAAGATTTTTAGTTAGATAGTAATTAAGACATATTTAAAGTGCAAAAATCACTTTATTTTCAACATGTTTCTTATTGCCAAAAGACTTTATATTTTTTTTCTGAATTTACATTCCATTTCTTTATTCTCATAAAGCAATACAATGGTATAGAGATACATATGAATGTAAAACCAAATAAGTTTCTATAACAATAACAAACACAGCTTTTCTACTGTTTTTCAAATGATTGAAATATACCAGACACAGTGATGATAACCTTTGTCATTATTATCAATACTTTTTCACCAGAAGACTTTATGAACAATTATGAATTAAATTAAAGTTTGAATAATAAGTTTGTTATCTGCAATTAAAAAAAAACCTCATAATTTAATAACATTTTTGGAATAGATCAATTGTTAAAAAAAAACAAGAAAATATGTCTCTGTGACACTATTGTCGGGCTCTGCACATATTGGTAACCACCACTCTTTTTCTAAGTTCATTCAACCCCAAAATATATAGCACAGCTTAACAGAATTTTGCCATCTTCATAAATAAAAAAAAAATTCAATGAAAAGGTAAACCTGAGAACGGACAAAACGAATGGTAACGAACAGACTTAACAGCTATATGTACACAAACTATGGATACAATAAAAAATTATTAGGAATATTAAACATACACAAACAATTATTTAAACTTCACATAGAAAACTTTGTAATCTATTCATGGAAACGTTAGTTCTCCAAGTTACATATAAATCCATGACTTCACATACATGTATAAAACATGAATTGTATTCATTGTGAATGGGTTTCACCTCTCAAAGTAATAACATAAAAACTGAACTTATCATTACTGAACTTATCATATATGAAAAGAAATAACAAGAAAACATGTTCCTTATAATATACAGAAAATAAAAGAAGGAAAATATAATAAAATGGGATATTGATTTGAATGATGGAAGAACACAATAGGGTAAAGATTTTTACCCCAAAGAAGCCATTTCAATAGACTAATGGTGAATGTTTTTTAATTCAAAATTTTGCTTAGTGTGTTCAATTTGAACTTTCAGTGTAAGATAAATGAAAAGTGACTTTTCAAATGAAACCAAACATTATATATTACACAATTTAATGTGAATATACATGCATAAACTGTGCAAAATAACACTAGCAATAAAAGCAACAGGGATACAATAAACTTATCGCTATTATGCATTATTTTTCTTTAATCTTTATGTGAGCTATTATCCCATCTCACCATGCTGTCCAGACATTAAGTAAGCACCGTGATGTCACAATGTAACAAAACAGCGATAAACAGATTACTGACTCGATGCATTTTCTCGTCATCTGCCACCCTTCGATTAGATACGGACGAGAAAATGCATCTGGTTTTCAAACATAAACATAAATTGTATTTATGGTGAATTACTTTTCTCCTCTGCAACCAACATATAATTTGTTATGTGGTAAAGGTAGTTTTAAAATTGTTCACACGTTTTTCAATAGTATACAATGAACAGAACAATTAAAACTAAATTAATACATCAATGTAGCGAGTTTCACAGTAAAATTTATCCATGAACAAAATTTCTATTAAAAAAAGTTTGTGTTGCTAGGCTAGGAATATTTTTCCAACGAAAAATTTGTCTTTAGACATAAATAACTAGGAAATATAGATACACAGAATAATTTCACCAGTTAAAGTTTTACTACTGAACTTATTTATCTGTTACATACAAGTCACAAGATACCATTATCAATCAAAAAGTGAGATAAATACTAATAAAACTCTAATACAAAGAAAAAACATTGCCATGGTACTATGCCCATTACCCTGTATCAATAGTTGTGAGCATACTATGTTAATGGGTGAGCTTACATCTTTAAGATAGGTAAAGTGTTATCTGAATACCTGAGCGCTTTTGACGAATTATAAAACTTTTAATTATGTGTTTATTGTTATCATCGAAGTAAAATATTTATTCAATTTATATCAATATTATCAGAAAAAGTATATGAATAAATCTGATGCCTAATCAATATTTAAAAATCACAATTGACATTGATAGCAAAAATAACAATAATATTTTATTAACAAAGTAATACCTGATAATACTCCAACAGCATCCTTGATGTATTTAGAAGCTGTCCAAATCTGCCATGTTCCCACGGTACACATTGCATAATAGCCTCTATATTTTGGTATGGGTGCTCCAAATCTCCATTTATATTTCTTTAAGCCTTTCACCTTCCTCTTAATATATTTTCTAGTCTTTTTGATGCTTACCCCATCTATGAACATCTCTAAGCCATCCATACTCCAAGAAAATTCAAAATCAAATGAGACATTAATTTTAGTAAATTTTGTGTACACTGTCCACTCTTTATCAGTTGTAGTGACAGTTAAATACAATCTGTTTCGCCAATAGTACAATGAAATTCCCCTGGATTCTGGTAGATCTCCACCAGATGTCAAAATATATGTGTAATCAACAAGGACAGACAACTTGAAGGAAATTTTGAAGGTTAATCCTGCAAAGAGACACATTTCAGGGTCACTTAAACAATCATTGTCATCCTGAGCCTCGATCAGCTGGGTTTGACCATCTAAAGTTAGGGCAAATCCTCCCTTAGGACCATCTACTAGTGAAGGGTTTCCAACAGCACTGAAGTTACCTTTGGTTGTTAGTAAAGTTGCACCATAGATGTTAAGGAAGTTCACCTGAATCCATTTAATTCTTTGAGCTGAAAACAAAAAATATAAATGATTTTTTGTACTTGACTTTCTGTAAATAAAACAAACTACCGATAATATGTGACATGGAACACATATTCCTTTATACAAATCTCTACACTTACCACAAGTCCAATTATTTTTTTTTTGCACATGTAAATGGCATAGGAAATGTTGATGTTAGAACAAAAATCAAAGGGACTTTTAGATATTTCTAACAAATCTTGTAAAGTAATCTGCAGCAATTATATATAATTTTGACTAAATATTAGTCATATAACAAGTACATCTGCCAATGGATTATTTTTTATCCCTTGCAAGGACTATTTTTCTCTCTTGTTTGCATAAGATTTGCTTTTATTTTCTTTGTGTGAAAATGTATTTTTTTTATTTTTGTGAGCAGTTTTCTCTTTCCTTTAGTGAATAAATTAATTTCCATTTTAGTGGTCAACAAGGAACCTCTGAGCTACTGCTCACTTAGTATACCCCGCTATTCACATCTCTTTTACCATTAATGTTGAAAATTGACTAAGTCTATAAACAGAATATGCGACAGACCTTAAATCCGTACTCCCAATATAGGACCACATGGTAAGGTCACATATAAAATACCAAGTGGTTGTGATAAGTAGTTGCTGAGAAAACTGCAGAGTTGCCGAAAATGCTCGGAGGTCTGCCAGACAGTAGGACTGACAGACCTCAATGTTTTGTCAGTCCTACCAAGTATTTGTCAGACCCATATTTTTTTAATCATTTTTATAGAAAAAATAAGGGAAACCATATAAACATACTTAACCGCGCAGTCATTACATAATTTTTTCTTTTATTTATATCAAATTGTTAATAATTGTTGTATTTCTGGATGATTTTTCTTGCTTTTTTAAACCATAACACAAATAGATTCAGTTTTTTTTCATTATTATTCATGGTAATTCATTTCCAATCAATTTGTCATGTACATGCCATGTGTATCTGGCCAAAATATCCAAAGAATGTAAATTAAATGACATTTTATTAAACCCACATGTAAATAATGCTGAAACAAACTGCTTCATGCGACAGTTAACTTTATTCTTTCAATTGCAGATTATATGTATTAATAGGAGACAATGATTTAATCAAATATATTTTCAAAGAACTTTAATTTTAAAACTAATTTAAATGTGTTTGTTTACCAATCGGTTTACGATTTTTCATTAAGGGTCGTTGCACTCGGTTTTTTTCATGTTGTTCAATTTCGGTTTTTAGACGTATCACGTAAATAAACAAATGGCGCGTAATCTATTTGGAAGAGGTAGAAACGTTTTGAAAAGGGCTAAATACGCAAAATCTTTGAAATTTTAATTGGTATTACATATTTGATCAAGATTTGGAAGTCAGGGCAAATACGTTTGACCTGAACATCGAGGCGACATTGAACTGCTTTGTCGAGGTGCGACTTCGAGTAAGACAGCTTTTTCGCCCCGTGTAGTTACCGTTGCAGCACACGTACAATTTGAGGAATTTAAAAACAGTTTAATACCAGGCTTTGATATTGAAAAGAACCTTATGATGTACTTGACAGGCCAAATCGTCCCCCATCAATGGGAGCAGCCATGTCACCGTGCATGCGCGATGTTACGTATTATTGGGGGAATTCCGGGATCTTTAGTTGAATACAATATTTGTGACTCACGGCGGAAGGTTTTATTTATTATCAGACAAAAAATTTTGTTTTGCCGGACCTTGCTATGAAATTTTTGGATCGGACAATGGGTCCGACACGATAATCAAATCAGCCGGTCCTTAGAATAATTTGCCGGTCGGGACCGAAGGTCCGACGGTTTTTGGCAACTCTGAAACTGTTATGAAATTTTGTTGTGGACGGAAGGACAGGGGTATAATTACTTTTCCCTTTTTGCAAACAACTTGTACAACAGAAAACAAGAGTCACAAATTTTTACATTGGGAAAATCCATAGCTCTAAGGTCCACCAAATAAAAAAAAATGTCAAAGAACCTAAAGAGCCACAGTTTTGCAGCTAGTATACCCTATGATGATCTTATACAACAAAAAACAATAAATGATTATTTATAAACTAAGTTGCAATGAAAATGTCCTTGTCTTATTTTTTGCTGAATTCTAGGAGAAAGGAAGAGGGTGGGAATGGGGGGATACATACTCAACACAAGCTAAATATTATAACAATCAGTAAATGTACATTGTTCTTTTTCTTGTACTTTTTTGTAGGGATATATTCAATGAAATTATCCTTTTAAATATTAATATCTGCATTTAGAATTGATTGGCTAATAGGTCGAAAATACCTGAAAGGTTATTGTATTTTGACTATAACAAATGTCTGACTATAAAAAATCAACCAACCAAAAATGCATGAAAGAAAATAATCATAAGTACAAGTTGTTTCAAAGAACTTTACACTTTATTTCTGTCCAAAAAGTAGTATTGACAGATGGATCACAGACTCTGGTCAGGTCTTGAGGGAAACTTTGTCCACTTTCATAACATACTCCATCTATAATACAACTGTCATTCTGAAAAAAATATAATAATCAAGTCCTGTAACACGAAGAATAATGACAAAATGTTGTTCACATGAGCATAATATCATTCAAAGGTGAAATATTATCCTTCATAAGTGACTTATCATCAACTGGTAATATAATACTATGACTGTTCAAACTGTTTTCTGTTTTTAGGCTATACAATGTGCATTTGCCTTTGAAAATCATGTGATTTGGGACCAACTCAGGATTTTTTTTATCCCATCTCCACGAAACATGTATCTTATCACTTGACTTGTATACCTCCTCCCAGAAACCACTTGCTTTGCAGACAAACTATGCAAACAGTATGGTTTCTGCCAAGTTTACTTAATGTAGCAAGGAAATCATAATTGTTCTTGGACAGAGCTAAAGTTAACGGAATGTTAAATTTAATGTCATATATAATATTAAGTTTACTTAATGTATCAAGGAAATCATAATTGTTCTAGGACAGAGCTAAAGTTAACGAAATGTTAAATGTAATGTCATACATAATATTAAGTTTACTTAATGTAGCAAGGAAATCATAATTGTTCTAGGACAGAGCTAAAGTTAACGGAATGTTAAAGTTAATGTCATAGTCGTTATACAGTCAGTTACAGGGGAGATATGCACTATACAAAATTTGTTCATGCAAACCATATAGTTTAATATCCCCCCTGTAACTGACTTTATAACTATTACATGAAATACATTTGGGTCATGTTAAATCACAACAGTACTAAAACTGCATCAAAATATGGTTATTTTTGTCTGCTGCATAAGTACCCTGCACAACTGGTCATCCAATATTAACTATTATAAAAAAAAACAAGTGTGGACTATAAGCAGGCTCACAAAGGGATACCTTCCGCTTCGCTTTCAAGTCCAATTATCTCCATATAATGATATCCGAGGTCAATAAAAATCCTTCATGCACATCTACATATAATGTACTTCCTTTTTATTAAATTTCAGCAAGTGGTTAAGGAGGAGTTGCGCTTACAAGGGATGTGGACAGACCGACAGACAGACAGGGTGATTCCAATATACCCCCCTCCAAACAAGTTTGCGGGGGTAAAATAAATCGAAAGGTGCAATTGTTCCGCAGCCAATCAAAAGAGCTGTCTTCATATTAATCATCTAATCAATGTATGTGGTTCATAAATCTGTTTGTAACACAAAAATCTTGTCAACAACAATGGACACTTCTGCTGCTAATAGATTTGCTAAGATAGACGAGGATATGTTGATTTATTAACATAATAAAACAATTACTGACTAAGATTAGTCTTCTAGGAATTTTCATACCACAGATAGATTAATATTCCATGGTTTCACATTCAAGTAACATGACTCAAAATTCAGAAGTACATACCCTAGGCTGACACATGAATATTCCTCTGTTTTGTGTGCCACACATATCACATCTGGAGTTATAGATGTAGTAATTGATAACATTACTTTTTCCACCATTTTCATTTTTGATCTGGACTCTTACACTTGATGTAGAGTTAAGTGGACACTCAATAACCTCAAATGAGCGATAGACAGCAGAAACACTGTAGGTCATACCAGTCTGTTAAAAGTAATCATTTATATATGTTATATTCATTTCACACTCAATTTCCTCTTTTTATTCTAAAATGTATATTTTTTTCTTTCTGACCATATTAAATTAATCAATGATTCAATAACACCAGACTGTTGAAACAAATAACACACTGATAGTATTACGATAACTTTACACTAATTGTGACAAAGTTTTCCATTGTGAATGGCAGATTAAAGTCTAAACCAAAAATATAACTGACTTGCAGATAAAATATTTCTGTGTAAACCTCAGTTCTGTTCTTCAAAAATATATCAACTTGAAAAATATATCAGTTGATATACAGCATAATTACAGAACTTTATGTACATGCAGTTTAATACCTGCAACACCTGAATAGTCAGCTTGCAAGGAACGTTTGATTTTATACGTTTTTTCAAATACACTTGTAAGATGTTTTAACCACCATTATAATACAGAAAACATAAAAAAGAAAAGATTGATTTTAACTAAAAGAATTAATTTGGATTTTAATATTTATCATTCGATAACAAACAGATTAGTTTTTAATCTCACAAATTAAAATCCTGAAATTATATTTAAAAGAAGTAACAATATTTTAGCAAATGGCTATCACTCATATAGAAGTCCTGTATAGCTAACCTTCACAACACCATGTAAAGACTTACCTGAGTTTCATTTATTACACAGGTCAGATTTGGACTGTTAAGGAAGTTTGAACCTACTAACAGCACTTTGTCACAGGAACTAAATGCCTGGTCACATATCATATCATCCATGACTCTGTATAACACTGGTGGACTCTGTAGGTTTACAGAACAATCTACACCACCATAACCACTTGTACATAAACACTTTCCTACAATTGTAACAATTTTTTTACATGTAATTATCAGTACAAAATACAAAATTGTATGCAAAAAACTGTTGGTTCATTTGACTGATTTCAAATTAATTTGTTCTTAAATGACCTTTGCACAAAAGCAAATATCTCAAATGTTTTTTTTCCTTTCTACTGAACTAGAACTATTGCCATCAATAATTTTCCCTCCCAATAATTTATTTAAACAATTTTTTCTTAATAAATAATGAATTTGTACTTGCAAATAACTCTTCTGATAGAATAGGAAGTTAGATTTAGACATTAAAGTGCCAAACAAGTCTAAAAAATTTTTTTTTATTTTTAAAATAGAATACCCTGTTTACAAAAGAATCCAAAAAGTCTATAATAAGAGCGTATTAAACTGTCAAACATTCGATTTGTAACTGATGATGAGTATTCTGGAACGTGGATGGTCACTTCCGGTATTTGTAAAACAATGTGTGATGTCACATTATGAACACAGTGAAAGCCATAGCATCATTCACAATGTACAAACCATGGAACTTTAGGAAGAAATGATAAAAAATCAGAACTCCTCACCTGTTTGAACCACACCATTCAAACTCCAGTGATTTTGTGAAGATAAAAATATCAAAACACCAGACAGACTAATGAATAACTTTTGTCATTTATATTTTTTCTGAATATAAAACAGTACACAGAGTATTAGACATTTTATTTCTTTAAATTTCTTAACACTTTAGCTATTCTAATATAAAAAAATTGAAGAGTGTGTCCATGGGACACGGATGCCCCCGCTAAATGAAGTCCCAAACAGGAAGTAGTTGTCCGACAGGTCTGAAAGTCGCTTAGGACGTACAACTTGTGATACTGAACCACTCTGCCAAATTTAAAATTGTTCTCATGTAAGGTTTCTGAGAAAAGCTTGACGGAAATTTGTTCGGACGTACGTACGTACGTACGGACGGACGGACGGACGGACATGAGTAAAACTAAATGCCCCCCGACATGTCGTCGCGGGGGCATAAAAAATTGAAGAATGTGTCCATGGGAGACAGATGCCCCTGCTAATGAAGTCCCAAACAGGAAGTAGTTGTCCGACAGGTATGAAAGTCACTTAGGACGTACAACTTGTGATACTGAACCACCCTGCTAAATTTCAAATTGTTATTATGTACGGTTTCTGAGAAAAGCCTGACGGAAATTTGTACGGCCGCATGTACGTACGCACAGATGGACGGACGGACAGACATAAGAAAAACTTAATGCCCCCGACATGTCATCACAAGGGCATAAAAATGGGGGGAGACCATTAAAACTTTCGTTTTAATTATACATATTAGTATTTTTTTCAAACCTGTGTCTGAAAATGAAGTGTTCAAAAGTGAAATGAAACAAACATAGAACTGTCACGGTAGTGTGGATCCTCACCATTTCAGGACCTGGAGGAGCTCACATTGAGATCATTCGGCAAATACTGTCCATGGTGCAGTCGAATCAATGGCAATCACTCGTATAACTCCTTACCTGTTTGAACCATACCATTCACCGCCAATGAATTAGATGAAGATGAAAAGATTGATCCAACGAACAGACTACTGAAGCTTTCAAGTGTGAAATGAAATGAACATAGAGCAGAAAATTCAGTTTAACCATCACAAACTTCTATTTTTACTCTAACAAAATTTGCCTTTATTCTACAGAAGATTTTTGTGTCCTTCAGAAAGGAATGCATGAACACTCCATCTGCATTTGTGTTTTTGATGTTTGCTGCAACACATCTGACCCTACTTCCTCTGCTAATACCTTCGCAATCTCCTCTTGGCACCATAAAGTTAAATTATGAATTAAATATTTAACCACATGCATTTGTTGTTTACTGGAGTAGAATGTTCATAATGTAATAGATTGAAATTACCAGTCAATAATTAACTGGGCTGTTTTAAGTTCATCAGTCAGTATATCTCTGTTAATACCGAAACTGTTTAAAAACGGTGTTTAGAAATGTGTTTAAAAAAATAATAATTACTATATTTACATTGGTATGGCACTTTTAAGAAGTTTGAAAATTGCAATCATTTAATCCTGCAAGATATTTTTGAAGTTTTAATATTTTACAAATTAAATCCACAAACAAAAATATATTGCATATAATTATAATTATAATTTGACAGGATAACACAAAATCTAATAAAACTTCAACAACTTACCATGGACACAGCTGCTATTTTTACAATCAGTGACACAAATTTCCCCAATGGCTGTCATATTAGGCTGCATCAAGGCACCATTCAATTGCCATAGAGAAACATTAGCTTTCAGTTCCCTCAAACATGTGACTTTAATATTTACTAATGTTGTCATCTTCCAACTCTTACCACCAGTAAACTGTAAACAACAACAAGTCATCATATAATACTATGAATTAAAAACCCCCATTCCCCCACCACCCTATCTGAAACATACTTTAAAGTCAAGAAAAAGAAACCAAACTTTAGCCATTATATAGCAAGTTACTTTTGTTAGGCTTCTTTGCTTTGAAAAAGGGGGGGAGGGCAATATACAGTCATTCTTCCGTAAATTGCCGATTTCTGGTACAGATGACCCAGTACAGATGAGCTCACTCACACACATCTGTACTAGCTGCATCATCCAATCAAAACGCCAGAAACAAGAACGTTGCTGGGGAAGCATAACAAGGTTCTTGTTTGACGTTCTTGTTTCCAGCGTTCTGATGGGACATCAGAGACAATTGAGTCTAAAACAATGGAGAGTCTATAGGTTATAGCGATGTGAAAGTTGTTGGTTTACCAAAGAAATAGGTACTTTTTTGGGAAAGTCCATGTGATCTTTCACTCGTGATAGAAATTTTTATGTCTTTTGGCTCGTTCCCCTGCACTCCACTCGTGATAAGTTTTCTTGTGTTTCTATTTCTATCACTCCTGAAAGATCAACCGGTCTTTCCCAAAAACATATGAAAGAACCTATTATTCAGACTAGTGGTTTCATTCATTTAAATATCAGAATAAAAATGTTAACAAATCACCAAGAAAAACTGAAATCATTTCAGTAGTTTCTAACCAACAACATTGTTTCATTTGAATTTTGGTGGGTATAATATAAAAGGTTGAATTGCTATAAATTACTGACAAAAAGGAAAAGGTCACACAACAAGAAAAACAAATCATAATACATGTAATCTATTCTTAAACTAGAAAAATTCGAGTAATCACTGTTACCCCACTAAAAAATTTTTCTTGAAAATTTCTAGCATTTTGCTTGATTAATGGCTAAATTTCTACAAAATCAAAAAGCTTCTTAAATTCTTAAACTAAAGATGGATGGATGAACGGACTAGCAGACAAGGGGGATCCCTATTTACCCCTGACTCTCTAAGCAGAGGTATAAGAATAATTTCACATTCTAAATTACTTACACCAATGTCTGCTATGCATGACTGAACAGCAAGTTTAAAGCCTGGTGTATTATGACATAGTGCTCCAATGGTAGTTGAAAGGATAAAGTCTGAACACATCTTCATAGCAATAGACTGGTTTAAACCAGAATCTGTTGGCCATGATATGACCTATGAAAGCAAAACAAACAAAAACATCTAATTTCTGTACAATATAACATTACCTCTCTATTTAAACTTGCAACAAATTATATTGATATATGTATATTTAGGAATGAAGCCTTGTCAATGTTTTAAACAGATTCAAACACCAGAGTTAAGTCTAAGCATCTGCAGAAAACCTTAATACTTTAGCAAATAAGAGGCTGAAAGTCAAGTTTATCCATATGCTAACAATGATAAGTTATAATAAACTGTACATGTGCTAACCCAACAGCTAGTTCCCTCGGTTATGAAGGCCTCCACAAAAAAGAATTAGATAATATGGATAGAGGATAAGCTGATGACATCAACATAGAACATTATAAAATACTACAAACCTTTGCAGTATAGTTAGCATCATACCCAAACACAGCCTGTGGTTGTTGTGTCATACATTTTGCAGGTTCTATCTGTTTTAAATCAGCTGTGATGTCTTTTCCTGCAAAAGAATATGCATAACTTTAACATAGTGTTATATACACTCTTTTTTTAATTGAAATACCTAAAACATGTTTTGTTATTTATGGTGGATCTTCCACCATTTTGATTTTATTCAATAACATTTTATGGTTTTATTTCAAGACAAAATTGCAAGCAGAATTTTAATAACAAAAATATTTGATTAATAATTATGCATACCTTAATGTGGCAAAGTAAGAAAGATCAACACATAAAATTTTATACTACAGTGAAAGTTGACATCTCTAGAATATGCAAAACTAGAAGTCAGTGACCCCATACTTTTTCCTTATTTGAATAAAGTTTAGATAAAGAGAAACCAGCAAGTAAATATTACTAATTTCTACCATATACATGTAATTCAGTTATAATTGCCAACATTTCTATATTATTGTTGTAAAATGTACCGAATTAAAATAAAGTTTTCGTATTCATATTCGTATGTATGTAAAAATGACTTCAGCAGTAATCAGCTTCAAAGTTTAATTACAACCTAGGATCATCCCTTACTTAATTTGCAAAATAACATCCCAAAGTTTATCAGAAATCTATCATAAAAATATTTGAATCTTGAGCTAGCTTAAAGAAGTTACAATTGTCAAAATACATTATGAAGTCTGTACCTTTCATGTCTACATACTGAAGAAAACAAAAGTTTATTTGTATGTATTTTATATATAAATTGACAACTATTTATAATTTAAAGTAATATAATAATAATGACCAGACTCCAACTCACAACCCCAATGATAATAGTGTTGACACATCTGTGATCAATAGTATGACCACCATGACAGTTAGACTCACTAAAATAAACTGAAGAAATTATCCACAGTGAAAAGTATTACAACTGAGTAAATTGTGGCT